>CM067082.1:47913085-48025585 GCA_034008185.1 Gorsachius magnificus | reverse complement strand
AGGTGACTAGGTTGATACACAGACAAAGCAACCACAAAGCAATGCGGATGTCCAGGTGAGTTCCTCCTGCATTATTAATCTTATGTGGTACATTACAAGTAATAAAGATATAATTGGGTAAGTTTTAACAGCCTATGTATGCATTTGAAGATACAGCTTAATGTGTATGGATGACTGATGTAAGAACTGCAACAACTGAAAAAGCCCTGGCAATAGCCTCCTTTCTATACAAAGCATGCTATGCACTAGAAGGTTGCTCTGGAAGGGTCTCTTCATTCATTCCTTCATAATATCTTGTTTTTCCTCAGCATAATCATTACACTGTTTTCTCATGTTCATTTTCCAAAGGGGCAGTTGGTACTTAGCAAGAATTAAAATTCAAAAGGGAAAACCACAATGTGCATTATCCACCCATTAACACTGGTGCATACTCAGCAATTTCCTTTCCTGTGACAACATAAAGTCTGAAAAAAGTGTCTTGGCAAACATTGGCAATGTTATACCTGCCAAATAAACCAGGGCCAGAGAAGGGTCATAAGGACAGCCTTTCTGGGCTCCTTCTCCATGCTCGAATGCAGAATTATTGTTCTTTGTGTGTGCTTTACATTCAGTGTGCCTGGAGTAACCTGGGGACTATTCACAACAGTGCAGCCCATCAGAGAGGTGCTCTCAAGAGTCTAAAAACGGGAGGATGTAACGCATGCATGTGGATGTACGGAGAGAAAGGCATGAGTGTTATGGCGCTGTAGCCAAATGCAGTAGTAATGACAAAACTCTTAAGAAAGATGACAGAAAAGGAAGAAAGAGTGGTAAGATTATTTCACTGACTTACTGATTTGACTTTACAAGATTTTGCAGAAGTTAAGACTTAGTAAAGAAGCTAGCATTGGAACCAGTGCTACTTTTCTTGGAGTTCTGGTTTCTAAGATGCTCTGGAATTGAGTACAGTTCAATCATTCAGTTGGGTTTTAATTTTTATAACTAAAACACCCACCACCAGAACAATCTTGTCTGGAGTATCAATACCTTTTATTCGGATCTGATGTACTGTCTTTTAGTAATATTATGAAGGTAATATTAACATATATTGTAAATTTAACTGAATACCATTTTTAATAAGTAATGTTTACAAGCGGGAAAACTAATCATCAAATGATAGTTTATTAATGACACTGACTTGATTTCAAAATAGATTTAATAAAACATTTAAGATTAGATTGAATTGTCTCAAAGGAAAATTTTCTGTGCTGGCTCATTGACAAAATTACACTGATATGTCTGTCTAGGGCCAAAGTTTAGCATGCATCTGGGTTCCCATTAACTGAAAACTGAGAGCTGTGGATGTATTCTGTCACTACTGAAATAAAAAGAAAAAACCCTGCACATTATATCTCTGATCTCATTTCCATGAATGATTTAAATCAATGGATTACATTCATGTAAAATGAATTCCCAAATTAGGCTGTAGACTTCAGTGGGACAGCAATTTGATTCTCAGCATAGTTGTTACTGAGAAAGTGCTTCATTTCATTCTAGTTGCCATTTCGATCACATATTTATGAAGCACTAGGTCATGTGAAAATTTCCACTCCTTTCCCTAAAAAAGTTCAGCTTGTTGAGAAAGAAGCTGCATTTTACAGTGCCTATAGTTTATGATAGTCATATGCTTTATTAGTCTTTCAGTGGGAAAAAAAAATGACTTAATTTTAGAAACAGAAAACATTTATTTTAAATATAAAATGACATAAAATATGGTCACTCATCTTCAATTTGCTCCATTAGTCTGACAGTGTCATATACTAGTAGCTCTTAAATTTTTAGAAATAAAGAGTAAAAATACAAGGCAAACTTATTTTTTTATTTTCACACAAATGTAAGCTAGATGTAACTGGAATTAAATTAATGGATTTAAATGACAGAATACTATCAAAATCAGTCTTTCATAGCCCTTAGTGGCTTTTAATTTTTCAGCTGTTCTACCTAACATATTGCAGGAACAGCGACGTATGACATGTGAATGTGCCAAAGCCAGACTGTAAAACTTTAAAAAGAGGTGAGTAACTAGATTCTTTTACTGATGAAACCTATTTTATAACAATTCTCCTTTCTGGGGGCCTAGAAGGGCTCATTTGCTGGAGGAAAGAACGGAAAAAGAGAGAACAGGGCATGAACTCTGGCTGTGTAAATTCCTATCTAGAAACATCACGCCTGTAGTCAAATAATAACTGTCTGAACTGCACCTGAAGCTCAATTTCCTGTAAGATTTATCCTCAAACATTTTAGCTTAATTGTGCAAAATATTATTGTTCTATGAGTATTATAACTTGGAAGTGTTTTAAATATAACTCCTGCATAATCAACTTCTTCCTAGGTGTGGTACATACCCAGTCACCATTCACTTTTTGTACAAACTTGTTCTCTCATATGGTACATTTTAAAGTTACTTAGAAAAGAGTTCCTCAAAAATCAGTAAGTTAATGTGCTTCCTGAGGGGAAAAAAGGATGACAGTTGCAAGCCACCTTTTGACACAGATGCAGAATATCTGAAATATGTAAAGATAGAGTAAGTCAACAAGATAATTAGAAAACTATGCAGAAAAACATAGGAATAATAATAGGGCTACCAAAAAATGTGAATGTCAAATTGGAAAATGCATATATTGCCTTAGAAGCCAGAAGCATTAGTGCAGAGGTTCTCATTTTTTCATAACTCCGTAACATATGAAGTGCAACGTGAAGTCAAACCAATGTCCATCTAACCCATTGTTTTGTCCCCAGCAATGGACATGATGAGGGCCTATGTAGGGAAGAGTATAAGGGCAGAAGAAACATATGCAATATTTCTTACTAACATTTTCCTATCCCAGAAAAGACAGGTGAGAACAGACTGAAGACAATCTTTGCCAGAAATGCCCATGTTTCAGCAAGTATTCCTGAATTTCAGAAGGCATCCCTGTAATCTCAGGGTCATGCTTCTGAGTTGCCAGTGTTGAATATTTCTCCTGTTGTCCCTGTAGCACACATGGATACTCAAGACAGGAAGATTTTTAATTAACCTAGAAACAGCTAGAAGAGCTATATGTCCACAAACAGCTTTGCAAATTCATTCATAGTCTCTGAAAATAGATGTTAAAGCCTCTCTGTAAGACTAAGCAGCCAGAAAGACAACTTGTACTACTCAAGGCCAAGGAATATGGCAGGAAGGGGGAAAGTCATGGAGTGGCTTGCTCAGCTTTCTCTCCATCATGTCCCCAAGGGCATTAGTGTCCAAGCCTGCAGTTGCCTCCATCATGCAAGACAAACCAAAAACCGCAAATGCTGCTTCACAGGGCATCCACACACCCCTCACAGGCTTCTCTCACTCCCGAAGGAAGTTGATTTGCCTGCAAAATAATCTGCGCATCTGACATAATTTGCTCCAATAAAAGATTATTTTAGTCTTAAAAAGGAAAAAATCTTCAGTATTCCCTAATAGGAAAGTGCTATTTAAAGATACAAGTCTATTTAAAAGGTTTCTTAAATTATTCCAAATCAAATGGCAGGCCAAACAGGCCACTTTTCTGGATGTTGATCTTGGTAAGGCAGAAATCATTCTGGTGAAGCTAAAGTGCATGACTTCTCAACCTGAATTATTATTGGGCAGCAACGTATCTGTCAGGGTAACACTGATGCTGTCAGGCTATTACAGATTGAGCTCCAGAATTATATGCTGTCTGAGGGACTATAAAGCAATGAAAAATTCTGATGTACAGGAAAATCTCAGCTCTTTGATGATCAGTAGAAGAAAGATGACAAATGGTTTTTTATTCTTGAGACGTACGTAACTGAGAAAACTAGAGAAACCAAAGAAAAACTGTAAATTACTTCAGAAGTCTGCATGATCATGTTTTAGATTGCTAATCTCAAATGCTGATCTGACCTATCTAGTCAAATAATTTTCTTCCTCATCTCCTCTAAATTTTCCCTATCTTTCAGACTCTATCTGTTAAGAAGAAAGAAGCAGGAATTAAAAAAAATGAGAAATAAATGGAAAAGAAAGGTAATAATATAGCACCAGCAGTGGTTAGACTCATCATCTGTATAGGTCAAAGGAGTCACTATGAAATGTGGAGAATTATTATTACAGTGAGTTAAATAAGATATTAAAATCTAAGGAAGACCAGAATACAGGTGGTAGTCTTTGCTGCATAATTGTATATATACATTTTAAACTGAGCTATAATTAGATTATCAATGAATATATCACTGAAACTGCTCAATGCCCTCCCAGATAGATACAAGAAATGATGCTAACAGTAAGGGCTTGGGTACTCAAAAGCTTGTATTTTTTCCCAGTCTAGTAAAAGATAATGCCTCACCTTATAAAGTCTGCCTCACTTATATCCTTAGGCCATCAAGATTTTAACAAAACTGTCACCACAACACTTACTTTTAAAACACAGGTGTAATTTTAGCCCTCAGAATAAGAGTTTCACTACAGGGCAATGCAGTAAGAGTATGTATATTGACTCAGATTGTTCTGCCTTCACGCTGAGGAAAATGGTCCTATATCTAAGGAAGCCAGCCTAAATTCATCACTGACTTCAGTGAGACCAGTTTTATGTATGTTTTTTATTTTGCAATATTTCTTAGTCCCTAAAGGTTAATTGGAGTGAAGCACAGCATTAAAAATCTCCTTGTTTGATGCACTCTTATTTTAGAAATCATAACAAAACTAAAACTCATAGCTTTGAAAAATCTGTGCCAAATGAAAAAGGGGATTTTCTGGAGTTATTATAGATAATTAAAACGCTCCAGTAAAATTCCATGATAGCTGTGACAAGCTGGCATGCTAAAGCAAGTCTGTGAAACTGCTGTGACCCATCAGAGTTTTGGAGGAGAGTTAAGTGTAAGAAAGAAACTGCCCTTCCCGAGTCTTCAACTCTCAGCTTTTTGCTCCAGTGCCAGTAGGAGCGCCAAAAGCGATACTGAGTCAAGTGATGATACAGACTGCATACCCTTGTAGCAACACTGAATATTCTAGGGATGAGAAATACAGCACTATTAGAAGAGACCTGCTTCTATTCTCCTTTTCTTTGAAATTATTCTTGAGAACTGAGTAGTTCTCTAAGGCGTAATCCTTTCCACCCCACGCTCCCCTCACAAAAAAAGAGAAAAATTTACAGAAAAGATTTCCTTGTACAAAGCTCCTCAGTCCCCTGAATTAGCTGATAGTAGCATCTTTTCCTCTGTCTCAGATACATATTTCTGCTCTGCTACCGCATACATGCTCAGTTACCACAGTGCTCAGGCTCCGAGAAAATATCCCATTCATTTCAGAAAAAATACTTCTTATGAGAATCCTTGCAAATGAAGACCTACATTTGATCCTTCCGTCACTCCTCAGCCTGGAGTATCATAAGAATGTATTTATAACAGCCTGCCAGCACCAAGACTGTAACAAGATTTACTTGGAACATCGCTCAAAGGAGGAGTGGTTCTTGTCTCTAGGTTAAGAATGCCTCCAGCGCAGAGTCTGAGAAAGGGGTAAAGAGAAACCATATGCACTCAGACAGAAAAGGGTAAGGGGAATGGACAGTGATGTTGTGGCTCACACCAAACTGGTACTATAACATTTTTATTCACTTTCTGCTTATGTCCTTAACTGATTCCTTCTGTACCACTAGCAGCAGCCCTCCAGAGTAGGCCCTCAGTTGACAGTTATGTCAATCCTGGGACAGATGTTTACTGATTTGTCCTCAGTAAGGATTTGGTTTCCAGATCTATCTTCCCAGGCATAGGCAAAAGACATGATATGAGAGGGCTTTATTTTATTCCTAACCTTGTCCTCACGTGCTTCAGGTAGCTATTTATTTCAAAACAGAAATGTTTATGTCCATGTTGTAGTATGTTAGCAAAAAAAGGACTGAAGCTTAGAAAATGAAACCAGTATCCTCGTAAGAAAGAATAGGTGGCTAGGAAAAAGGCAACAAGCAACAAGCTCAAGCAACAAGCTCAGACGTCACATCCGAAACCTGAATGTTTTTAAAGGATGCATTTGGAGAAGATAATGGATTTGAAGAAGCTGCTCAGAGTAAAATAATGTAAAATTTGATACCTCAGATGCAACTTTGGAAGATTATAGTGCCTGTTGCAGGAAGTTTCTTGTAAGGAGTTTTCTGTGGGAAATGCTCGATTGAGTCAATCAAAATACAGGATAACTATTACACATTTTATAATTTTGCACATGACAGTCAGGATATCATTCCGGTAGGTCGTTTGATTCTCTGCAGGTGGCTCTGTTGGTTTCTGGAATAGTATATTGTGAATTACATGTTACACAAATGAAAGGCAGTTATAATTCTGGATAACATTGTATTTGATTCTACAAACCTCTTTAGGCCTAATGCAAAGATTCCTTTGAATAATTTATCCAGCTAAGTGTCTGTGGTCCCAAACTCCTAATTTAAAAATGTTGATAAATGAAGTATCTCTTTAGCTAATAAATGAAGTATCTCTTTAGTTATCCTTTGTCAGCAACATTCATTTTAATGGAAAGTGAGTTTACAGGGTTACATGATTGAACTACTGAGCCAAGTCAGTGTTGGCAAATGATGGGCTAAATTATTGATGTTACACACTAATGAATTCTGATGAGAAATAAAATACAGACATTACATTTCAAGTGGTTCATAATTATTTTTGTACTTTAAAAGCAATTTTATTCTTTTTCCAAATCATACTGGTTCTGTAAAACAAAAACATACTTAGTGATTATAAATAAAATTATTGAGTTTGAGGCAAAAATGCTCCTGTAAGTTTTCTTATGCAAGTGTAATGCTATTCACACTAGGATTCTGATTTCTTCTTATACTTCTGGGAGAGGATAATTAAATTAAATGTCTAAATTTTTAAACTGCTGTCTTTAAATAAAATAATCTACTTTGCAACCATGGTTAAGAGTTCAGTAGATGAGTTTATAATCTATGATAGATCTGCATGTTTACTAGAGATGTTCTGAACTGCCATAATTAATTCAGGTAACGACAAAAACAGAAGAGCTGCCAAAAAGGAGCTTTCAACATGTAAACAGTTCATCATTAAACCTGTGTTTTGATATATGTTTAAAATGGGTAGAAGGAGGTTACTAAACTTCAGATAGCCCAAAGTGATGCTGCAAGGTTGAATCATTAATTGAAAATGTCATTTCTCTGATTCTTTACTCACTGTACTGGTTAAAGAAATGTAAGTTCTTAGTTTTTATTTATAAAACCAGAGCTAAGTATTTGCTCATTTGGCAACAGTGCAACTTCATAAATCCTATCCTTAATCTTGTCTTCCTAAAAATGGGCTTTATTTAACTTTTCTTAATTATACACTGCAGGCTTCTGTCAATTGCTGGAAAAGCAAATCTATGAAGTGTCATTTCCCTTTCTTTTTGACACATAACAACTGAATAAGCATCTTACTTGTCAGCTTATTGCTGTATTCTCTTGTCATTCAAAACTACCATTGGCTTCTTGAAGGAGTAAGTGCATGCAGAAGTGTTTTGCTTTTGCTTACGAAGGGAATCTTGTGATCTAAATGATTGACCTTTGAGAGGTTTGTCATATTTGGACAAAGTCTCAAAAGAGAGATTCATGAGCTACAAAATCATCGCCATAAACCTCAGTGTTACCTATAATTTGGCCTTAAACTTGAACCCAGTACCCAAATATGTACAGCTATTTTAGCATAAAAGCCTCAGAAACACAGCATTTTACATTAAATGAAACTATGCAGAAAGTTGATAGCTCTCTTGCTATACAGGTATCTCTCAGCACAGCTGGTAGAAGCATAATGTACATTCAAACTACATTTTTGCTTGTTTAGCCAGTACTGATTAAGAAAATGATGGCTTTCCTGCTATTCAGTACTATTGTTCTGACCAGGACAAAACATGATTTAGAAAAATAACATTACAGATGTTATTCTCTGTAAGAAAGGCCTCACAAACTTTTCACAGAACCATAATAAAATACTCGGAGAGATTTTGATTGTGTATGTGCTTTCCCATATTGTCCTAGATACCCATAACACACCTACTGACACCACAACAACTAAGCTCTGCAAAGAGAATCCAAGATTCCTATACATTTTGCTAGGAAGAACTTGAATTAAGTATTACTGGACTTTGAACCACTGGTATTTAAACCACTTCAACTATTTTTCGATAGTAGGAAGGACTCCTCTGAACTCCTGGTAGGGCTGAAAGTTTTGCATATTATGGAAGTTGCCAGGTATTTGCTTTTATAGGATCCATTCCACTATAAATTACTTTTTTTTTTTTTTTACAAATTATCCAGAATTTAGGCATTGGGTTCAAATGCTTGATTTATTTGGTAGGTTTCAAAAATGACAGAAATGGGTCATACACTACTGCCATTAAAATTTCAGACCCATGAGGCTCTGAAAACACTGCTTGCCCATGGTTTGTCAAGGTCATCTTGAGTTCAGTAGCTCTGAAAACTACATTTTTACAAACTTAAGCCTTGCAATAGGGAAGCCTTCTCCAGCAGTAGTATCTCAGAATTGCTGTGGTTTGGGTTGGGCCTAGAGGTCTTCAAGTAGAGATGTCCTGCCTGTGCTTTCATTTTGCCTGGTAGGTGCTGGAGGAGAAGGAAATTGCTTGATTTGAATGTGACAGAACAAGAGCCAAAATGGAGCAACAGATTTGGAAAAGGCTTATGAGGAGATAAAACTGGGCTGCAGAGAAGGAAAACTGCCAGTGGTCTGTCAGGTGAGGGTAGAGACCGGAATTGGCAGGTCTCAGAGGCTGGAAGGTGGAAGAAGGTGACCATTGATTGGAAGAAAAAAGACAGAGGCTGGGACCTGAGGAAGCAACAAGGGAAGAGAGGAAAATGGAAATCAATAGGCAGAGCCAAAGACTAAGGCTGGAAAAGGAGCTTGAAAGGAGAGCAGAAATGGCTGGGCCAGCAGGCTGAGAATGAACCAGGTGCAGGAGAGAGGTCTGACACTCATCTGGGATGAGATGCAGCACCAGCACCGGGCTGGGAAAAGCAGAGACTATGAGCTGGAGGGTCTGCAATTAGATAAAAAGGCTGAGCAATAAATTACTGAATAAGAGATAGACAACAGTCTACTACAGTTATTATTTACTTCATTAGTTAAAGTGGCAGATAAGTGTATGGGCACTAATTCTGCTCCTGCTGAAGGTAAGTGTCAATATAATGGCTTACATTCTTGGAAATTTTAAAGTTTAAAAAAAAAAATCTTAAAAGAAAATTATTAAGATTACAAAAACCAAGGTACTCAATTAGGAAATGTTAGGATTGCAGTTATTTCTATAAACTTAGTTCAGCCTATTTTGTGTAAATGTTCCAACACAGGTTTTAGCTATTTAACTGGAAAAAAAAGTAAAATTTATGCTACTTCAAGAAATAGAAATCCAGTAGTCTTCAAATTCTGGAAAAGGCATGACACCTTTATCATTTCTTGAAAACTTTTCAATTCATGATATGGTGTTTCAGCACATTTTTATTCCATCAAGTTCTAAACTTTGAGTCTCTCTGTCAGGGAGTACAGAGAATAATCTGAGGTTTAAAGATTGCTGTCGCAGTGACATGACTCAGTGGATCAATTTTTAAAAAGCTGGAAGTCACGCAGCTCCTCTCTTCTTGTCTTTTAAGACCTACTGGTTTGAGTAGCCCTGCTGACAATAAAAGCAGCAGAGAGAATAAGCTTGCCAGTTCCTCACATTTGACTGGAGTTTTGAGTGTTTGGCCCACCAAATGTAAGTTATCAGAGTTACAGGTGGAAAGAATATGAATTCATAGACTGCATTTCAGGATTCTGTTTCTCTTTAATGGGAGAATAATTTTGGCTCAATGAGAAATTAAGTTTGTCTAGTAATCTTATCATCAGTTAAAGTCAGATATCAAGTTGCTTGTAGTAATCTTTTAATTCTGTAAACTTGTGTTTCATTATTAAAAAAAAAGTATGTTTTTATCATTCAGCATATTTTAAATTATTAAGACATTTCTCTTTGTGGATGTTAGAAGGTTTAAGGAAGTGGACAAGTAGGGCTACTCTAGTAATACACAGAGATGGATTCCAGTAAGTGGTGGTGATGAACACTGAAGAGATGTAACTCTTAGGAATCTTCTTTTAAAAGAAATTTTAAAAATAAATCTCCTAGATTAGATGTCATCTTTCCATTTTCTCTTAGGTCACAATTTTTAGTACTCAAAACACTCATACATATTTCAGCATAAGAATTGTATATTGAAAATGTACACCTGCAAACAAAAAAAATAATTCATCACCACAACAATTCTGGTCAGGTTAATCTTAAAAATACGAGACTAATTTTTTTGTTTGCAGAGACCATCTTCTCGCCTCACTGACAGGAAAGTAGCAGAACTGTTTGTCTTTATCTTCCTGCTATACACTAGATCCTTTAGGTGACAGCCACATTTCTAAACTATTTGCTTCATGTCACATTTACTTCACATACTGAAACTTTCAGGTGAAGCTGTAGAAGAATTAGCCAGGTAAGGCCACTATAGGTGTTCCTACACATGCCGGGAAATGTTCGTATTTTTATCAGCCTTTGGGCATGACACTTTGAAAAATAAAGAGTTTATGTGAAGCATAAGAAGCTTGGTGCACTAAAGCATAAGTGGCATAAAAACCTAAATGCAACTGAGTTGTGCCAAACAATATGTGCTCTTCACTTCAAAAATGGTAAAGGAAATTATGTCAGAATACAGATATCAGAATTTTGCCACGTGATAAGCAAAATCACAGGCCATGAAAAGGAGGTAAGGAACTGAAGCAGGTTCTAATTTCTCCTATGAATTGGGCTTATTTTGAAGTAACTTTCCCCTCTCTCACTAGAAGGATCCCTCTCATCATGTAGCAACAAAATAAATGGTCATGAACATTTTGTGTATCTATTCCGTGGCAGCTGTATTTGCCACTACACCTACATGATAAGTAAATTCAAAGATTTTGGTGAATGCTTGCTGGGGTCATCAACTCAGTCTA
Source organism: Gorsachius magnificus (assembly GCA_034008185.1). Taxonomy (NCBI): domain Eukaryota; kingdom Metazoa; phylum Chordata; class Aves; order Pelecaniformes; family Ardeidae; genus Gorsachius; species Gorsachius magnificus. Next base: position 48,014,557 of record CM067082.1, on the reverse strand, counting down.
GAAATATCTACACAAAAATAATCACTTTAAGGACTGAAATAAAATGTGAGATCATATTTTGAAGAATCCCAGATGTTATCCAAAATTCGTAAGCATTTGAGAGGAAAGCCATATATTTCTAGAAACTATATATTGGATACTGATTTCCATGTTTCTTTAGAACCCTATTAATTAAGCAACAAATTTTCAACTCAGAAACATTACCCCCATGAGCAGAAGCAAAAATAGCTGGTCTCAATTCCCCTTTTACTGTACAAAATAAATATTTTATAAATAAATAATAAAACCAGCAAAATTTAACTTCAACATTTTAAATGGCTACTATGAATAAATGTGATTAAATACAAAAGCTTAGAACTAATTAAAAGGTGTGTAGCCGTGTCCCCTTACGAAAAGTTACCTGTCATCCAACCCCATATGTCTCCAAGACAAGGCAGAAACAGCAAGACTGCTAAAGTGAAATCAGCAGGCAAAAAAGACCAACTGAGTGTAATCAGCATAAACGGTGATAACTCAACCCATAACAGAGAAAAATAAAAGAGAAGGCGTACAGATTTTGAAGAGCGTCAGCCCTGAGGGACACCATAACACACCTGTGTTAATAAGTTAGAGAACAAAAGATGTACTTAAATCGACTACCATCTGACAGCTAAGAAGCAGTTAAGAATGAGTGGCTTTCAGAAAGCAAAAGGGCAAATACTGCTTTTAACATGCAGGATTATAGTTGGTCCTGGCCTTAGTGGAACTGCACTGGCTCTTCCCTGTAAGGAGGTAGAACAGGAGGCCATGAAAACCACAGATGCGGCACAGTCAGTAAAACATTTCCTCCGGTAAGATGCAGTATCCACCGATGTGGCCACAGTAGACTCAGCAAAGTTTCAAAGCCTTGGTAAAGAATGACCTCTGCAAAAATGCCCAAATAAAGACAACACAAAATAGATCAAAATCTCTTTTCTAGTATAGGCTGGTGTAGCTCAGTAGAGTGGAATTATTTTGAACTACAACAGCTTTGCCAAAAAGTTTATAAAGATTTCAGGATAGTCAAGCAACTTGAGTAAAACTGCAGAAAATGTATAAATAATCAAATAATCACCACATTCTGCAGTCCAAGCGACAGTCTGTGGGTTGATGTTTCATTCCTTTGTGCCTTATGTAGCAATTTCCACTTAATGACTACTAAGAAGTGTCTGAACTCTAAATCCTGATGATCTGTTTTTGAATCACTTTGCATTGGTGTGAACGGCTACCAAAGGTGCAGGTCTACTAAAAAATAAGCCGATAATGTTGTATTTATTAAACAGGTACCTTTGTTGTGCCACCATAAGAAAAAGTATATATGAAATGCTTTAAAGTTACGAGGCTAGCAATGATGCTATAATTTTGTTAACAGTTTGGCCCCCAAAATAATTTTGGCAGAACTATAGTCAATATAAATCATCTAAAAGGATGGACTAAATTGAAGACTGTCAGGATTAAAGCACAGCCACAGTCCTAAATAAAGTTCCACCTGCCATCATATATCATTTTTGCAATTAGATAGCTAATTGAACTTACTCAAGAGCCAAGTTATTGAAACTCCAAAACATTATCAAGAAAACAAAAGTCATCAATATAACAAATACCTTGCCTGTACACTTTTTGGAGAAAAGGATTTACAATTTTATCACTTGTTCTGAATTAAAGACATTACTTTTATTATTTTCTGCTGGATTAAAAATGTATTTAGTAATTTTGGAAGGATTTTTGAAGACTGAAATGCTCCAGCAAACTATAGAATATGGACTGCACCAACTGTGATGGTGAAATTTTCCCCACATTGCTCTGTTGCATTTCTTCAAACCCCAACAAGAAGAGTTCTCCACATAGCTTTTATTTGAAGAAAAGCTGTCTCTGACTTCAGCAATAGTCTTTGTTCCTCTCCTACCACATAGGACCTCCTTCGACTACTAAGGTAGTTAAGGTTACCTGAAGAGCCAGTGTAATCTACGATGGAGCTCATCATAGAACTTTGACTACCAGGATAAAAACAAAGTCTCTTTTCAGAGCCTTTAAGCACATATGTAAACTGCCCAGAATGAAAGAAGAGCAGAGCAGTGTTCACACACTTCTAACGCACTTCTAGTGCACTTCATGCACTGCAATTCTAATCTCTCAAATTCTGCCACTGGTTGCAATCAGACAGCAATAAAGGAATATTTAAAACTTGAAATGGGTTAGAAAAAAGGTAGAGCATAAGAAGATGAAATAGTCTTACCCAAGAAACACTTGCTTTACAAAAAACGAAATAGATTAAGAGCCAAAATTGAAAGTATAAATCATTTCAGTCATTGATCTCTGCTCTAGCAGTTGATTTGATTGCCAACATATTTATTCTTTGCTATTACTAAGGAAGAATCTCTTATCCTTTTTTTTTAACATCGCAATTGAAATGCTCAATTTTAAAATTTCATTTTCTGCCAGAAGTATGTTCACAAAACATACGGACACTAAGTAATCCGTTGATTATTCCTATTTCCAATGCAACTATTAAATGTTGAAAAAGCAAAATGGCTACAAGGACCATGGCAAAAGACAGGGAATATATATGTAAAAGTTTGATTGAAATAAAAGCTTAATATAACTTAAAATGACATTTTGTTTTTTAAAAAAATTATTAATCTCACCACATAAAAAATAGGCTAATGACCCTGAGCAAAAAAAATGGGAAAAGTTAGCATTTACTAGAGGTCGACTGCCATAATTCTGTCTTCATGGTTCACACTTATTTTGTTGGTGCTTTGGATGATTTTAACATATTTGGATAAATTAACACTTCTTCAGGCACATAACCACGGTGAGAGCTCAGTAAGCATATACACATTTCAGCTACATACCGAAGAACATTTTTTGGCCTTCTTTCTCAGAACAGAGAGCCAAAAGGAGGTGCATCCAGAAGGCAGCGTGTTCTAGTTATGATTCCCTGGTAAAGTGCACTGCTGCTGGGTGGGGCCAGGCAGAACAAAAACATGTACAGCTGGTGCTAAGGCTGGACAAAGGGCCAAGGAGGTAAATGAGGGTCTCTGCCTTCGCTACCTTACACATACTTGTGGCTAAGCAGAGATTCTGGCTCTAGGACATTTAAGATGGTGATGGCACATGGCAGCCTCTTACGGCCAGGCTGCTGCTTCTGGGGGCAGCAGCATCCCCAGAGGGGACACGTACATCAGCCGCGTGCGCCAGGGGACACGCTGCCTGCGTTGCACTAAGCCTGAGCACCCCAGTTCGGTTTAGTACAATTATCAATGCCAGTTGGCTCAGCCCAAGGGCACGCATCAGCAGTATGACAAGGAGGGAAGCCTGGAATTAAGACTGAGCTCAGATCCGTGCTTAACTAGAAGGGTGGATGACCAATAGCAAATCTCTGGCATCAGTACCAAGTCTGGTGCTGATAGAAATTGTGACTGGTACTGCATATAATTATTTCTGAAATAAATTTGAGAGACCAGACACTGAAGGAGTTTGACATCATTGTAAAGCTCTTCTCAATTTAAAACTTTCAGGGAGATATAACTGCAAGCATCTATTTTTTTTCCCAACTATCATTAACAAAAGCACTTTTCTATGAAGTGGGATCCCTCCTAAGGTTTTGCTTTTTTCAGTGTTTATTAAAGGTGATGACTAACTCCACCAATACCTGTTACTGGGATCATCCTCCTCACTAATGGCTTTGGCAATGTCACCTTCTTTCTGTAGGCACAGTTATTCCTTCTCAAGCACAAAGTCTTACAGGCAGTATGGTCTATCTGCACTACTGGAAGCGATTGGAAGGCAAGTCTAGACTTTTAAAAATAGGCTTAGTAGCATAGGCTAGCAATGATGAAACACTGGTCAAATCTGTCTTCCAGTCTGAGGCAGCTCTTCATTTTCACATTCACAATAATTCTCCCAGAACACTGCTGCTGTATATAACTGGGGAGTGTTGCTAGTTAAAATGTACCTGGTGAAAAGGCCAAAACCCCCTCCATTATCTACTTTTAAGTCTCTCTTTGGATCTCACCCAGGTCATGGCTTCTGTAAAATACTAGAAAACACTTAGGCAGCCAATGTACTGTATCTACTGCCTCTTCTAATTCACTCTTCCTCTGTGATTCACCTGCTCCTGTTTGCTCTCGGCAAGGTAGCTGCTGGGATGCAAACTCGTGTGAGCGGGAATCGCCGTTTTGCTGCACACTCGCACACTGCCCAGCGCAGCGGGTTCTCGTCCTCACGCTTTAATGCGAGCCAGTCACTAGGAACAACAAACTCGGGGTCTTTCTTGCTGAGAGAAAAGGAAGGGACAGGAACACAGACAGTTTTTATTTTGGAAGTACGTGCCACTTTGCTGAATGTCATCAACAGAAGAACTTAATTGACAGAAGGATAGATTGATCTGACAATGACACATATGAACCAATGACATCAGTCCATATATAAATAAATCACTGCCAAGACCTCTAAAATATAAAAATATCATGTTGCTGAAAGGAAATACTCTTCCTCCTTGGTAATCGCTCTTAGCTGAACCAGTTTCTATTTTAATTTTATATATTTTCCTTGTTCACTATTTTAATAGTAAGTTATTATCAGTCAAGCTGCATAAAAACACAGTGAGAATATTAGAATACCAGAGAAGGATCAGGATATCAGAAAAGGATGACATGGATAGTGAAAATGGATAGGGAACAGAATGTTGTCCAGACTTGGAACAAAATGTTGTCTTTGGTAGGTCTGAGCTACTTGGATCTGATCCAGATGTTGTCAGGGTTACATCGGAAAGCTTCGTTTAGGCCCAACTCTAGTTAGTTGAGTTATTCAGGGTGACAAGATTTACAGACACAGCTTCTCAGCATGAACAGCATGCATGGAAAAAATTATGCTAAGGTGAACGATTTCTGCAAATCTCATTCATTATAACATGGAGTAGTTATTGACATAAGAGTTCAGTTGTATATGAGGTTCACAGTACAGCTGTTAAAATACTGTGTAACATTAGATTAATGTAAAGATTCATGTGTGAGGAAACCAACTGCCACCTGTGGCTTCCATGTCACTGCTATTATTATTCATGAGCTTTAGGCTGCCCATCGATCACCTCTGTTCTTCACTCACTGTTGGAGTAGTTGAACACAGGAGAGAACAGAAATCATCCCAGCTATCCCCCCACAAAAATCAAAAAGGAACTTTTTCAATTTTTCAAATGTAAATGAGAAGTTTGAATAAAAGAAAGTTTAGTTCCCAGCTTACCTGTTTTCATGGGCACACCGGTCTGTGCAATATTTAGATAACACCCCAAAAAAATCCATAAAACTAAGAGTATTACGAATCATTAATAAAGCACAAAATCTGATTGTATTTTTATCTTACCTATTTTTTCTTGATGTTCTGATTTTAATATTACTAGGATTTTCTAAATCTTTTACAGAAGTAGAACATATGTGGAAATTTTGAATTTTAAAATAAAAATCTGCTTAGTGAGATACTGAAACCAGATCATGATGCTGATGCAGTTTAATGGAATGCTAGAGCTTATTCAAGTTAGGTTTTACTTTAACGCATCAGATATTAACTGTGAAGTGTAATTACGTATTAAAATGTAATAAAAGTGTTTCTGCAATCATATGACAAAGCCTGACTGTTAAAAATTAGAAAACAAGGTTTATAAGAATATGTTGCACTAAAGCTGCATCAGCAATATAACTTCTTTTGCAAGGAATAAGTCTGAAGAAATTTTTCACTTAAGTCTTTTAAAAACCCTTCAGAAGCACCATCTGGTTATGGCCATTAACTATGGGAAGAGATTGAAAGGAGTGGCTTTACAGACACATGAATAAGATACCATTGCACAAGACAAAAAAAGGATGAGAACATTCAAACTATGCTGTCTAGCAGTTATTTCCCCTAGTAAATACATATATTGGGGAACAAGTCATAAAATGAAAACACATACATTGCTGGAAACCATTTTTAAATCTCACAAGCCCCGAATGTTGCTTTTTTTACAAATAAGGGAAAGTAATCATATAACTGAGCTAGGAAGGTATGATACTTCCAAAAAATATCTCGTGCTAAAGAAATTAAACATGAATACAGTGAAAATGACAATGGTGTTTACCATGGAAATAATATTTCCACAAAACGGGGCATAATAACGTCTTCTAAAACAAGGGAGCAGCAATACTAATGCCACTCTACATTTCAAATGTTTCCATCCAATGTATTTATAATAATCTTTTCAAGGGTTTGTGAGAAATAAATCTAATCTCCCCCTTTTTTTCCAACTACGCATGGTATATGTGCTAACTTACTGAATTCATCCTTCATGCAATTCCAGTTTATTAAAGAGGTTAAAAATTTATAAAACTCTGATGGGATATGGTTTTAATGCTTCATCACACTACCCATCATTTGCTTTTCAATCTAGATCAGAATGATCTTTCCGACTTCCCTGCAATCACCTACCTGCACGGCTAATATTTTCTGAGCGTTCTCCTGAGAGGCTGCCTGGATCCTCGCCAGCCCAGCCCGGATGGCGAGGCCCCGCTGGCTCCACCGCCCCGCCAGCGCCCCACGCCGCCGCCTCTGCAGCGCCCGCAGCTGCCACGGCCACGGCCACGGTGATGGGAACGGCAACGGGAACGGCAACGGAGGGGAGGAAAGGGGGGGTGTCAGGGCAGGGGGAAGAGGCAAGAAAAGGGGGGGGGGGGGGAGAGGGGAAAAAAAAAATTAAATTCCCAAGTCAGAGCAGGAGAGGAAATTAATGGCAACGTTCAAGAAGAATGATGGAGGGAAATATAGAAAGCAGTCAATAGCCCGTTCTGCGCTGCACGGACCTGACAGGAATTTCACAGTCTCTTGGTTTTTCAGCCCACTCATGTGCATTCGTCAGAAACCGGTCACATCTGGCTGCCAGGATGGGGGGTTAATTTTCTCTAAATGCCTCAGCAGTTTTGTTCTAGCTGAGGCAAACTCTGTGACTGCAAAGCTGATGAGTAAAATATTTCTACTTCACCCAGTTTAACTCAAAACCGATAGCCTCGGGACATATTGAACCTTTCTTAAAAAAATAATCTTTTGAAGCTTTTTGAATGGCACATCAGGTCAGGCCAAAGTTTAAAATGCAAGTTTAAGACTTTGATGGACACAAGGGCTTTTTTCCCCCCCTCCCCCTGCGTAAAGCTTATCATAGCTTGGCAATGTGTGCTTTAGTGCATGACAAAACTAAAGAGAATTAACTTAGCCATCAACTGCTCAGGGAGAACAATAACAGGAAAGAAATTTCCAGATAGAAGATCCTATTAATCTACCTAGCTATAACCATGTGACGTGAAAGCATCTAACAGCACTAAATTGCACTGAATGCGGTGGCTGAGAGTGACACTACTTAAAAAAAGGATTTTGTATAGACGTATGGAAAAGATAACATCCTAGGAAACGCTTTAGGTGCAGAGGATCCTAACTGAAACGATTCAAAGTGGGAGTGCTTACTGGAGAGGCTTTTGCTATTTGCTAATGGTAATTATTGTTACAATCTACAGTTAAGACTGGTATCAGTTTTTCCTTAATCTGCAAGTATTTGGAACTCATAAACACAGGGTGGCAGGTCTCGGTCTAGAAGAAAAATTTTTTAATGAGATCTGAAAATCTACCAACACAGAAGGTTGCCTGTGGGTTTTGGTAAATTCTGCAAACATTGCTGCATACACTAGACTAGTCGCAATTTAGAAAATGGAAATTTAAACCACCTAAATTATTGCTTAGTGGAAATACAGGGGTTTGTGTTTCATCAAGTTAATTATTTCAATAAAATCCACAGCTATTTTTAGCATGAGGCCTTCAAGAGGAGTATGCCTGTCAACCAGATTAACACAATGGATTGTACCATTCCTTTGGAAATATTACATTTCATTAAGGTCAATGCCACAGGTCAATAATTGGATCAGTTATAAAGAAGCTTTTACATGATAAGATATGACTGCTCTTTAGGAGCAAGCGCAGTGTACCAGGTGAAAAATACACTTTTTCAAAAGAATGTAGATTATAGTAATATCAAGTGAGCTATTACAGCCTAGAGAGTAATTAATGCACATTTTCAAAATTAATGGCCTGATTTTCAGAGATACTGAGTTTCCACAAGTCCCATTAGATTCTATGGAAGCTGTGAATACTCCGCATCTTTGTAAATGAGGCTGTAAAATATTAAACCAGATCTTTGTACATAATTTTTTAGAGTCCTGCCAGTGTATATTAAAAATAACATGAGGGAAGGTAAACAAACTCAATGGGAAAATAAAAACATATCAATCCAAATCACAGCCAAAACCTGAACCCAGATAGGAATATGTTTTCCAGTTTGAAGAACCTTTTCTAAGTACCACTGCTCCTTTCCTCCTATTTTAAGAATTTTTTTTTTCTCTGCGGGTCTGCTGTTAATTCAACTATTTTCAAATCTCCTGTTGTTTGATACCATTCTGGAGCCTGAAAAAGAATGCAGGTGAGAGAGGAGAAAAACATAACAACTTATAAGGTCTTAATAAAACAACCTACTTAAGCCCTACAAAAACAAATTAAGTAAAAAACTATTTTTGGATTATCAAAATTCTTAATTTTGTAAAAAGGTAAAATAATTGCAAGATATGTTGTCACAATGAGGCAAATGGTGGTTGGGAGAGCAAGTGGAAGGATTCGTCAGTGAATGGTGAAAGGGATCAGTGGCTATCCGGTTCAATGGCTATCCAGTTTTTTTGTCTTGAGAGAATTAAAAGACATTCAAATATTTGAAAGTTTGGCTATTTGAAAATCAGTATAGTATTTATTGAGAAACCGACAGTTTATAATGGCTGGTGTCCAGTACAACCTTCACTAATCTTTCTCATTTCAAATAACTGAATAAACACTTGCAAACTACAAGTCCATGATAGCTGTTGTTACTCTTGTAAGAATTCCTGCATCTAATGCATCTCATATTTTGAATACATTTTATTATGCCTAGCATAATGGAGCCTAAACCCAATATTTATTAATTTTACAATAATAATTGCAACATAAATAACATTTATGCACACGGTCAGAAATACACATCTGTGAGAAAGTAACATCTTGATGAAATAATGTTATCTGCAAGCTTAGAATAAACTGATGGACCCACTGACCTAGGAGGGGCTGTGCAATCTCCTGTATCTCCGGAGGGAACAATTTAAAACAGAAAAATCATGAGTAACCTAGCTAAAGAGCACTCCTAGCCCAAAAGTAGCCTGTAGATTTCGTAGGTTTTTGCCATGATCTCTCTATCCCTACAGGCACTGATACTTTTCCCTTAGATACTCTTCTCGGTCATATAATAGACATATAGTTATTTGCTTTTCATTGTCTTTCAGATTTTGATCCCATGTGGAGACTTAAGAAGCCATGGCACACATGAGTTGCATACACGACATTATTGCAAACGCCTTCATTTTTCATCGCCTTTTTCCCACTATTTGAGAAACGTGCTGTTTCCTAAGTATTCTCAACACATCGGGCATCTCCAGTGGTCAAGGTGTAGGAATATGTACTGTAGCCAAATATTTGTATGAGATTAATTTTGTTTCTGATGTTTACTTTGCCATAGGAGCAGGACTGGAGGAAAAAGGAAACAAAAAGACAAGCTTGCTCCAGATTTATGGGGATTCAAAAGGAAAGGAAGCACCAGAGGCCTTGTTTCTGTCATTCTTGCACCTGCCATGCTGGCAGCTGATACAAGTCTGCTGTTAGTCTCCACAAAACAACCTTCCGATAAAGGGACTGTAGGGGTTTCTGCAAGTACCAAAACAAAATTCATCCTGCAAGAAGAAGCAATAGCTTTCAAAGAGGTGTGGTTTGTTTTTTTTTTTTCTGGGAGGGAACAATTTTTGCAGCAAGTGACTTCTCCCAGCCCTCATTCTACAAACAAGGAGAGGACGAGTTGGTGGCTTTGCTGGAGAGGCACCTTTGTGAGCTGCTGGGAAAAACGAATGACACTGTCAAGGAGTTGCCCTCGCCATGCTGCTACTTTGGGGCTTCACTGTTACTCTCCTTCACTTGTGTCATGGCTTCCCTCTGTGCCTCACAGCAGAGGGGAGCGTATGGCTCTATATTTGTTTAATTCCTTGTTTGTATATGGTACAAAGATCATCAATAATATCAGCATAAATTTGGGAAAAGGAGGTGTGAATTAGCTGCTGTTGCTATCTTACTAGAGAGGAAGCTTATGATTCAGGGTACCTTATTCTGTTCTCACCTTTAGGGGTTTTGTTATGATAAATCAAGATACTTCATTAAATTCATGCCTGATTTGCAGTAATATAATTGAAATTAAGCTAATATTTTAATCTGTAATTTCTTATTTGAGGGATCAAATGGGGATAAAAAGCATCTGATACTATTTGAAGCTGAGGCCTATTCAACCCTAATTCATTATTCCACCACTATTGTTTCTAGGTCCTCATTAATTAATGTCATCATAATATTTGGATTCTCTATACGGTAAACAAAAGGTAAATTGAAAGCAAATCCTACACAGAGAGAAGGAACTGTGTCTTATTTAGACCAGAACGCTTTTTACTTTTGTTGCCTGGGAGTTCACTGGGACCCAAAATTTTCAGCTACTTAGACTTACACAGTCTAGCTGCATAGGACTAGACCAATGCAGATTACAGACATATTTGACATGCACCCAAAACTAGGGGTGTTTACTTGATTAAACATCAAATGGCATGTGGATCCATTAAGAATACAAAGTGAACAGCACATGGAACTCACTCACGATGCTTTTTCTCGGTCAATAACATACTCCTTGGACTGCTTCAATTACCTGTTCTGGCCAGTGACTACATGCTAGCATTATATTGGGTTATGATTACAAACCTAATTCTCCTCTCTGCTGTTTTTAATTAGTGAGATTCAACTAATCTGAATATAGCCATTCCTGGTTTACACCTGAGAATGCAGAGAGAGTGTCAGACCCTCTATGAATGAAGTTTCATTTTATTTTCCAAAATTACAACTATTTGTAAGACAAATGTATTCTGCATTTAGAACATATACTTACTTCTAAGGTGTCTGATCCAGTAAAACTGCAAGGTTCTGGATCACATAAAAGGTAGTAGATATTATTATAGACAGAACTAGGATACTGCTTTTCTCAAAAGAAGATTCGCTTTAAATTTTGCCAAACTTTAAACATTGGATCTAAAAATATGCATGGCAGGTGTTTGCCTCAGGCTGAATTTGTTTGGATAGCCCAAGCAGTTTGCTTTTTTTGTGAGGTATTCTGGGCAAAATACATTATTCTACTCCTGTTACAAAATTATACTGATGTTTCCTTTACTGGATGCAGTATGCAAAGGGGACTCACAATTCCAAGGGGACAGCATTTTTGTATGTGATATGACTTTTTCATAAAAACAATCTGGTGAAAACTGTAAGTCTTGTCTTTAGAAAACTATCAACTGCAGATAGTCACTAGTAATTTTTTCCATTGTTATCAAACAAAATTTTTAAAAATATTGTCCTCTGTAAGCATTCTTGAGCCTCTCACTGGTCCTACAGTTGATCAGGTTGTTTATGTACTAGCCTTGCTGAGCAAGAATGCTTAGCTTTATAACTCTACCCTGTACAAAAACCATCTTCACATAGCAATTTGGCATACATTAGATCAGAAATACAGGACTGAAACTTGATTTTCTCTGTAATGTCTGTTATTTTAGTCCAGGATGAGATTCATCACTGACAACAACGTACCTATCTGTGTACCAGCATAAATATCCATCTATTGGTGCTCAGCAAACCCGAAGAAAAAAAGTCTTTGTGAAAATTGGAAGGTATGTTTGGATCAAACTGTGAAGTCTGTGTTAAGGATGCCAACTTGTGATTAAGAAATCCAATGGTTAGTCAAAACTGGTGCATAGTCTAATCTAGGCTTTACATAACTATGGTAGGATACAGTAACATCAGACAAGGAGATCCAAACCTAGACCATAAAAATGGAATATTAATTGCCAGTGCAATAAAATTTTCCCAGAAAAAAGTGATTTTGTGAGTTTTCCTTCAACCAACTGAAATTTCCTTTTCCTTTCCTGAAGTTTCCTTCAGAAACAGCCTGAAAAGTAGGCAGCAAACTCAGCCATATGGCTCAAGGAATGGAGATTTCTCTGATTACAGAGACTTAGAGACATAGCTACTCTGAACAAGGGTTGATTCCAGACTGAAAGCAATCTAAGGAAATACAAACTGAGACATTTAAAAGAAGCAGGATCTGAAGATGATGCTGCAGGTACAGTACCAAGTGAGTAAACCCATTTGTGGATATTAAAATGAAGAAGAAATGGAATAAACAGCAGTGAGAATGGCAAATACATATAACTGAGGCAGATGAGAGAAACAGATGGGGAGAGGATTTCCAAGAAGTCTCACTAGATTCAGCCCACCATCAATACCATATTTTGATGAAATATTATGAACCTAAACCATTTAACATTAACAATAATCAATTGAGATGTCAGCAATACACACAGCAATCCAGAAGCTAAGAAATGTCAAGGCAGACAGCAATGATCATATCACGGAGAAATGGAGCACTAGGTCCCACCATTTAAACAACACTCATAGAATTATTCAGAGAAAAAAGATCCCTCCCCTCTCTTCTGCAAGATAAAAGGTTTGCAGTGTAATATCATACAGGATGTAAGATGAAGTTTGGCAGAAATCTTAGTAAGCAATAGGCTGGATTCAGCTCAGGTGACCACAAATGAGCTAGACATAGTCATAGTAAGGACCATCATAAAATAATACATCATCAGTTCTCAAAAACACTTGGAAAACTTACGTACACCTGCAATCATATACTGAGCATGAACCAGGTTCATGCTGTGAAGAAGGCAGAGAATGATGGAAGACAAAGTACCCTGTAACGACCAAGGCTCCTGACAGTAACCCTGCAGAAATGTATTGTATTCATATCTCTGGCACATTAACCAAATCATTTAAACTCAGCTTTTCAGATATAATTGGGAATTTTGTGCTCTCTCTTTTTTGGTGGGCATCCAATTTAAGTCTTTGATTTCTAGAGCTGATTAGCAATGGCAGATTCAACTGAAGACACTGGGAAGACATCGTCAAGAAATCATAGTGTGCCATGAAGAAGGGTGTATTTCTGACATTACTGTACCAGGGCTAGATCTGCAAAAGGCTTTAGCCATCTGATTGCTATGTTAGGCAGCTAAAACCATGGTTATTCTATGGTGTTGACAGCACAGGAAACTGCGATTATTTCACTGAATTCTTTTATTAAAACATCACCCTGTTTTACATTCAGTGAACATAACTTTCAACACCACTCTTGACTGACACTGATATAACTGGTACCTGACCTTCTAGTACCTGATCTTCTGGATTCAACAGAATATTATTTTGTAATTCTGCAACAGTCCCTCTCGAGACACCAGTTTATTACAAAATGTACCAAACCAAAATGAACCTAACAGGAGAAGTACTAACAACTAGTCACTGCTGTCAGTAGTAACCTACTATGATTTTCAGACCTAAGCAAATTACCGTTACATGTTGAACAGAGACTAATATGTCACTTCTAAATCTACACTTTCCCTATTTTCAAATGATGCTAATCTTATATCAGAGGACCCAATGTGTGTGTCATATTAATTCAACGGTGCGCTCTGAATGCTAAATTCTATGTAAATGACATAAGCCTTATCAGTTCCATTCATTGTTACAACTCAAACAACGGCAATTACAACAACTCTATAGATTTTGGTGCTGTAAGAATGGCAGATTTATTAGCAAAATACAGTTAATATTTATCTTTTTATACTATTCAACTACCAGGTTACACCTGTACAATATAGAAAGCTCCTAGGTAATGAGATATTTCTTGATTGTCAAATCTGCTCCACAGACTGCTGGTAAAGATTACATAGCTCATTTAAATAAAGCTCTTTTGTCAACAGACTGGATATACTTTAAAAATGAGTAAAAGCCTCATGAAAAAAACAAATCTCAGCTGATGTGCAAGTATACATGAAAAGATGCACTTGTTTTTTGACCTTATTCCAGTTTTGAATGCTTTGGTAAGCAGATTAGCAATGTTAAATTTTAAAAAAGGGAAACTGTATTTCAAGACCCACTGAAAAACAAATGAAGAAAAGCCTGAAAAACCAGAGTACAATCTTCTACTAAAAATATTGGTGAATGCAGACAAAAACAAAAGGGAGGAAGAAAAAAATTAAAGACTGGTATTATGATTTTTAACTGCTGTCAGGAAAACAATAAGGAAAAGAGACTGTAGAGTAAGATCAGGGTATCTTTCTGCTTACTCTGGCTACTTACTACAGGCGTTTTTAATACCAATCTGAAAATGAAACGTGTACTTTCTATATTAGGTTCCTAAAAATGTAGCCTAGAGTTTGATACTGAGTAGTTATAGAATACATGTGATGTTATTCTTTCCTCAAAGGTTTTTATACTTGCCAATTTCTACTGCTATACAAGGGCAATATATCTGTACTTATCCAGATGGCTTTCTCTATATCATTTAGTAACACTGATAATCAAATACTGCTATTTCATCCCCAGGAGCCTGAAGCAATGAACGGAAACATCTTGAAAAGGTGCAGATAATTCCACTTACTCCAAACCAAAGGTTTATATTTTTAAAGGGTTTTTGCCTCCAAAGCTCTCATCTAGAGAAGCCTACAACTTTTCCCAACTTTTATTTGGTATTTACACAAGGCCATTAGAGGAACATGTCAGACAGCACAAGCTGGTGTCAAAACCCTGCAAGTAAATAAGATTGCTCCAAAGAAATTCCTGACCTTGCCATTAATTTCTCCTGTTAAAGCAGCCATAATCTCTAATCATTCCTTTTACAGACTCTACTGCTTACTCTGAAAAGAAGAAATTGCACAATAAAATACCATATCTCATCCTCTGTCCCCTCCTAAAGGATTTCTGGAGTATAATTGTTAACACTTTTTTCAAAAAGTAAATAGTCTTTTGACATTTAGTGTTGTTGATAATTTGTTTTATGAGCTTGTAATCTTAAAACTAAAACTAATAAACTAACATTAATGTGAATATGTTACTCTACTTTCCCAAACAATTTAATAGTGAGGTCAGGTCTAAGGTAAGCTCCATCTTTGTGAAGGATGAATTCATGCCTTGTTTGCTACCTTTAAAATACACTAAGATTAATTACCAAAAAGTACTGTGGTTGTAGACCTCACAGAATACAGAGACAGCACCCTGGCTGTGCTGGTGAATTTTATTTTCTTTTACTAGGTGACATACATTTATGAATTATCCCCTATAACTTCACAAGAACTCAAGGGTCATAAATCAAGCCCATCTTGCTCTCCAGCCAGAAACCAGCCTGTTGTGACCAGACAGTTCTGCCATTTCACAGAATCACAGAATGGCAGGGTTTGGAAGGGACCTCCAGAGATCATCCAGTCCAACCCTCCTGCTAAAGCAGGTTCACCTAGAGCAGGCTGCACAGGACATCATCCAGGCAGGTTTTGAATACCTCCAAAGAAGGAGACTCCATAACCCCCCTGGGCAGCCTGTTCCAGTGCTCTGTAAATTTCCATTGTGTTTTGAGGCCTTTGGCACCTGGCTCTGATTTCACCAGCACTGTTTGTCACCAGCTTATTCCCAGGCTTTGTGCAGCATGACCATGGGCCACGATTGCCCAGGTCGCACAACAGGCACCTCCACAGTCATGCATGCTCCTGGATTCTTGGCTGAATTCCCATTAGCCATGAAAAAAACTTGACTTTCAGTTAACCATCTGAGGAAAGACATGGCCTTCAGCTGAGCAAAGCCAGGCTTTGCACAGGAATTTCCCACATGGGTTTGCAAAATACGCTGCCCAGACAGTGAAAGCAGCCCAGAGGCTGGATATTCTGGAGGGCCAACTTGAGCACGGAGAGGTAAATGTGCTTCCTGGAAGGCAATGAATCAATCAGAAGAACAGCTGGCCAATTAAGATGTGCATAACTTCTTGCCAGATGTTACCTCTGTGCTGATGGCTGACTGCATCTTAGTGATGCACATTGTTTCTCAACCCCTGGGGCTACTTTCATATCGTTAAATAAACAGAGCTAGGATCCATTCTATGGCAGTAAGGCTAAGTGGCACAGGCTGGCTTTGTCCACACTGTGTAGTCCATTACCACTTCTCAGTCCTGTGTGATAGCCTCGCTGCCCCAAGACACGAATAGTATTTTAGGGGGAGGATGAGTTAGCGGATGAATGACTGAATTAATGTGAAGGCTGTGTTTCAGCCTATGAATACAAAAAAAAATAGTAGGCATTGCATACCCTTGGGTATGGCAAAGCCTCTTGGGATAGTGGTGGAATAGTGTACTGTGCTGAAGGAACTAAAGCTGGTGCTGTCCCATCCAAATTCCCTGCTTGAAGCAGTCCCTGGTGCATGTTATTCCTTGACTCATGTTAGGCCTTCTCTTGGAAAGTGCTAGCTAGCACAAGCCAAAAGAGGACATGGTACAGTATGGAGGACTACAGACCAGGATGAGCTAGGTCCCTAACCCTCTTTTATTTTGCAGATTAGATGTCACCTTCATGGCCCACAGTATCTTGAGCTTTCTGTCGAAAGTGTCTCGGAAAGAGCCAGATGCATACATGCTCTTCTTAAACAATACATTTTGTATTCATAAAGTATTGAATTCATGGGCAGGATGGGATTAGGAAGGGAACTTGAAGGTTGGAGGGGGTCCAACTTCAGCAAGTTGGAGAAGATAGGCAAAATACATATGGCTAGAGGGTATTTCAGGAGGTCAGGTTGAGAGCTATGCTGCGAAGGAAAAAGGGATATCTTGAGACTCGTAAACTAAAGTCTTTAAGTCATCAACTAACTTGGATTTAACATCCCTAATCTAACCAAACACACTTTTCTTCTTATCTAGCACTAGAGATTAGATTTCAAAAATCTTATGAAAATTCCTCAACCTCATCACCCCCTTCCTGATTTTGACTCTAGCTCTGATTTACATCTTTAGGCCAGACATCTGTTTTCCTTCTTGCTTGATCCAGAAGTCAGCATAAGGTGACAGAATGCCCTTTCCTGCTTACTAAACCTAAGCATCTTTTGAGGTTTACAAAGAGTCAGATTCCCATACGGACCTCATCTACACATCAGCTTCTCAGTACAGTCACTTATCCTGTATGATTCTTGGTAGCATTCTCACAGAGACCTCTAAAGAGTTACTTAATTCTCTGATCTAAGAATGTAGCACTCAAACAGGCAGTCCTTGTTAGGATTTGGTTATATTTTCTCACCACCATTATCTGCCTTTCTTCAGTCAGGACAGACACTGTATTGCAAAAATGAATATTACAGGGAAGGCAGAAATTAAAATGGTCTTCACAGAATGGAGTTTACAATTAGTTAGATGCTTAGCTTCAGTCTGTTATAATACATATTTTATTAATTAGCCATTAAGATAACTGGAATAAAATATTGCAGGTCTTGCCAGAATCCTTTGTCCTCAGAAGGGCTTAGGGATTCAGCTACATTTCTGTAGGAAGCACAACATGAGCAGAAGGAAAAGGCTAAATGAAGTCACACACTGTCAGTAATTAAATCGCTTGGTAAGTACTGTAAGTCATTCGTACAAAACTCTCAAATTATAAAAAATACCACAGATGCTATGTAGACTCAGATAATGTGATGTAGGTTAGGACCTAGTGTAAAGAAGTTTGAATGATATTCCAAATGCACTGATTCGTTGTACTTCTTTCCATCTTCAGAAGACAGATGAAGATGAGGAAGAAGAAAGAAGAAGGAAGATGAAGAAGAAAATTAAGAACAAGAAGAACAAGAAACAAGAAAGCATGTGTCTGAGAAGGCAGGAATGATAATTCTCCACCATGACAGTGCAGTGCTATCTCAATCTGCAATATTCCCACCTCAATATTTCATAAAGAAACAAAAATATGGAAAGAATACTGTTGGAAAAACACCCAAATACATTATTTGTAGTAACTCTTTAAAGTGTATGAGTAAACAAACAAACAAACAAAAGGTTTCCTAACTTTTGTTGTTCTGTCTGCTCTTCTATACAATATCTTCCCCCCTTCAAATTTAGAGAGCCCACTGAGTAAACATGATAGTCTGATACTGTGTTTGCAGTCTGGATTTCAAAGTGTAGTCTGTGTCTCTTCTAGCATGTGCATGGACTTTGAATAGGGCAGAATATTCTAAGTATCAATGGAATAAAGCAACAATGTATATGCAAACAAACTGAAACTCTCTTACTCCAACAAAAACTGCCACAGATAACAGGGCAGATTCAGAAGAACTTTGCGTGGTATGGCACATGAGATGGCTAATAACGATACAGTATGCTGGTAACCAGCACTGAGTCAGCTGCAACAGTGGAGGTTTCAACAATACTGGTTTTATAGCCAAGGAAAGACTAATTTGTGCACTCCTGAATTTCACTATTTTGTCTTTAGTTAGTCATTCCATTGTTCAAAATGTTCTTTCACAATTTCCCGTGCTTTTGCTTCTAAACTTTTACTCAAGCTGAATTCTGTGGTTTCCCTGTGCGTATCATATTGCCTTCCCTTTTCCTCCTCAACAGCATCCAGAGATTGGCAGCCATCAATTAGATTGTAATGTTATTGTAAATTATTTGTTATATTTCATAATGACAAAGCAGCACTTTATGTTGCAATAAGATAAGGTCTCTGGTATAGTCCCTGATACAAACGTCAATCACAGGATCATATTCTGCTTGTCACTTAAAAATCAACACAAAAGCCAAATAACTTTTTATTTCCTGATACATCAGGAAGTTTCCAGCCACTTCATCCATTTCTAAAGGAAAAAAAAAAAATATTATTTGGGCCTTTGGAAGCAGCAATTAATTTTTTTCACCTGCAGGCTATTAGTGCCACTTGGCATTCCCCTGGTCCCCTCATCTGGAGGACACATAGAAGCACAATACATTTTCCTCCCTGTCTTCATGCAGAAGTTTCCAGCACAATAAAATTCAGGGTCCTCATATGGCTGATGTGTATGTGGGTCTTGTCCCATTGAATGTCCTGTCCCCCTGAATGAGGAAATAGCCAGGATGCACACCCACAAATCTGAGCTGGGTGTGCCCTTGTTCCAGAGCACAGGCAAAGCCTGAAACAACCACAGCTGAATCTTGCATTTCACACCCTGCTTTCAGGAAAAGGCAAGAGCCGAATAGTGAAGCGAATATCGAAGACAGTCAAAGATGACAAACATATTTTCAATTTATGAGAAAAGTAAACCCCCAAAACCAACAATGCTAGTGAAATTAGCAGCAATTAAAGTCAAATTTGCTCAGAAACTGCAATGGCCCCTAGGATTTGTCATTTTTACATTGCAGCAAGGAAGCTGGAAGTCCTAGGAGGCCAGGCTGTAGCCCAGATAGATCCATGCCTCATCCCTTAGCACCACAACAGGGAGCCTATTAACACTGACAAGGCTGACTGCCCTGAAATTGCAGAGTTTTAAAACATCGACATTCTTGGCCCCAACGGCACAAGGCCTCAGGACCTGTGCCCCAGATTTCGGGGAACACCTCAGGACCTCCAGGTGTCAAGTGTCTGGCTCTGCTGTAAGCCACCAGATTCCCCACCGCAGAACTGGGACCACAGTCTCTCTTATAGGGAGCCACACAGGCACAGTCAGGCTACCTAGACCTCAGGCAGCGTGTCTGGAGGACCATGCTGGAGTCACAGACCCCAGCCTCGTAAGGGGAATTCGGCATCTCATTCCAACTCTGAGAAGGGTTGCACTGAAAACTTAGTTTCTGTCAATGAGAATTGACCCCAAGATGTTAAATAGTCACCTCATTTTTTTGTTTCATTAATGTTGCCAGCAGATTTTCACTTATTTGTTACTATCACTTAGTTAGGAGTGTATCTTAAGCAAAATAATCTTAAGTATGATTTGATCAAAAGGGTTGCAGATGTACCAGTTACAGCCCTTGGTATACAGGTTTTATACTTACAAGGCAAATATGTTAATTAGAAGGCATTAAAATAAAAAGATCCAATAAAAATTGTTAACACTGCTTTCAAAGATGTATGTATTTAATGGACTCTACCTTAAAATTGGTGTCTATGTTCACTTTTCTTCTTAGCGAGTGTTAAAACTGTATAGACATCTTTGCCTAACTCATCAAAAATTCTCCAGAACTGATGAAGATTCAAGTGTGCACAAAAACAAGGAAGTCATCACTAGCATGTAAGCTTCAGATTGATTTTCACCGTGTTTGTCGAGAACTTTGGGCTTTGTAATCCTTCTCTGAAATGCAGTCTGTATAAACCTTTTCAAATGGCAGTTCTCCTAGATGAAAGGTGAGGGCAGTAATAAACAGGACAGAAAACACAGCTTTGGCTAAACTATTTTAATGAGGATGTACTTAAACTGTTAATGACCTGAGTCAGGGACTTTGGTAACCATGAGTTAGTTGGCAGCTTCCACCTATCTTGATTTCCAGTTGTGCTGGTTTTGGCTGGGGTAGAGTTAATTCTCTTCACAGCAGCTAGGATGGGGCTGTGTTTTGGATTTAAGCTGGAAACAGTGTTGATAACACAGGGGTGTTTTAGTTACTGCTGAGCAGAGCTTACACAGAGTCAAGGCCTTTTCTGCTTCTCACCCCACCCCACCAGCGAGGAGGCTGGGGGGGCACAAGGAGCTGGGAGGGGGCACAGCCGAGACAACTGACCCCAACTGACCACAGGGATATCCCATGCCATATGATGTCATGCTCAGCATATAGAGCTGGGGGAAGAAGAAGAAAGGAAGGGGGGGACATACGGAGTGATGGTGTTTGTCTTCCCAAGTCATTGTTACGCGTGATGGAGCCCTGCTTTCCTAGAGATGGCTGAACACCTGCCTGCCCATGGGAAGTATGGAATGAATGCCTTGTTTTGCTTTTCTGGCATGCATGGCTTTTGCTTTCCCTATTAAACTGTCCTTGTCTCAACCCATGAGTTTTCTCACTTTTACTCTTCCGATTCTCTCCTCCATCCCGCTGCGGGGCAGTAAGCGAGCAGCTGCGTGGGGCTGAGTTGTCGGCTGGGGTTAAACCATGACACCAATGTTCTTAACAGTCACAATTACACAAATAGATTCAGTATTATGTTCCTGATTACCAGATAAATGAAAGATGCAAAAAGGAATCTAGTTAATGCCTTTATAATCACACACAATTACCTTAAAAGGATAATAAAAAGGAAAGAGAAATGTTCAGAAGTTAGGAAATACCAGACTTACAGTTGATTTTGCAATGTTAATTTAAGACCCTATGTATTATGACACAGTCTTATTTATGTGGTTCGTAGTCTTTTTCCTATCGTTCAAAGCAATGGGTGGACTCATATTGTGAACAGATCAACATGTGCAGTGGAAGAGAGTATTTCTGGGGGATACTATTTCTGCAGAGTATAACAATATTCTATGTAAGACAGAGCTAAAAGGGGGTGAAACGCTACTCCAAATATTTTCATAGTTGTTGAGAGCAAATGACAGCTGAGATTTAGGAATCTTTAATTCCTTCTCAGTCTTTGAAAGCAGAGTGGCCTTAATAGACTGACTGTGACTTACTGAAAGCTCCAGCATCTCCCTGGACCGCTCTTTTTTTTTTTTTTCCCCAAATCACCATTTTGCCTATCTTTAGTCTGTCTCCTTGTCCTGCCACTGCCATTCTCCATCCCACAAATATTCAGTCTAATTCTAGAAAGTCTTAACCTCAAATTCCCTATACACCCTAAAAGACAATAAAAACTATGTCTTAAGTAGCATGAAACTGTTAATTAATAGTGGACCGAGGGGAGTTTTATCCATACTACAAGCATGTGTCAACTTTGCAAAACAAAGGAGGACCACAGAGCAAACTCAACCACTAGACATCTGATCATCAACACTGTTGGTTCACCCTCTGGTTTTATTTCAGACCAGCCCATCTGCTCTCTTGCAGACAAAGCCTGCATGGGATTCACTCAAGGGACAGCTCCCAGAAAGCTTTATATCCCCAGACATCCTACATGTCATCGTGCACATCTCATGGCATTTTATACATGCCTTCGCTTTAATACTGTTTAACAAATCTGCTCTGGTGGATTCACATGCTTTCAAATAAATGAAACTGAAATACAGCAGTACAGAGTATTAACCACCAGATAAGGCCACACGGTCCCTGCTGAGGTCCAGAGGACAGAAATCCCATGGCCAAGTGCTGTGTAGTGTGGACAAGCCAGCGGTACTGAAAAAGTCAGCCCTGGAACTGTGGAAACCAAGAAGAAACATCATTTGGGCTTGAGCCCAAGGAGCGCTCCTTGGCCTTGTTTTGGTTTAGCCTTTTTAATGTATCGGAAGTGCCTGAAAAGCAATGCTGTCAGGCTTTGTAGCAATGATAATGCTGAAAAAGTGAAAGTATAAATACCAGAAGTCAAATTTTCTGAGTTTGGTGATCTTTTTCTCCCCACTTCTGTGTGTTTCTCTCCTACTTTTCAGGAGACAGGTTCAGCTTCTAACAGCAGAAGTAACAGCAGTTACTGCCCATCTTAATCAGTTTTCCCATTCTGCAAAAAGGAAATGAAAGCAAAAACCTGCACACGCCACATGCACCTTGCTGACTTTTTGAAGAAAATTGGGGTGCACAAGCAAAGAGGGAAACATTGAGCTTCAAAAGCTTCCCAGTTTGGAGGATCAGGAGAGCAGGACTGCAGGGCACACAGCAGGGACGCCTACCTGTCAGTGCAGACATAGTTACCATACCCTAGATAACAAAATCAGTCTGTTTCAAATTAAAGACTAGGCTGACTAGCACATCCACCATTACTCACTCCTCTAATGCAAAATAAGTGCTTATTTGGATGCTTCACACTATTCCAGAGTTTGGAAAAGCAGTAAAGAGTGTATCGATAAATTCAGCTTTACCAGTTGAATTTATTTAAAAAAAACCACCATATAAAACCAGACTGAGATCATTTTTCTTTAAGATATCTTTAAGTATTTCATTCAAAAGTTGCAAAGGCCCCTTAACCCTGAGCCCTTCTGAGGTCAGTCATGTGCTACATAGAATAAAATATTACTATTTTTTTCTATTACCTGAAAATATGCATAAAATAAATCCACCATAAGTCCAAATCAAGATGAAAAATATGTCTCTAGTGCCAAAACTACCTGATCTGAGGCAACCACTTCACTATAAATGCAAAGCTCTTATCTTGTATAGAGGCTAGACAACAGAAAATAACATTTGTCTGCAAAGTCAGCTATTATGCTACAGATAGCAAAGCAATACAGAAATTTTAAATATGTGCTGAAAGTATATAAGTACAAAGCTTTGAACGTGGTCAATAGTCACAGAAAGCCAGTTTTTGGCAACTACACAATAACTAAGGGGTTGATAACTAAAAAGCTGCATGTCGTTGGACATAACAAGATTTATAATACAGAGCTCGCTGAAATACAGCCACTAGAAATGTAGAAAAAGTAGTTTATTATATTATATAATCTGATACATTTTTATTGTATAGTTTAAGAATGCATCTTAATAAGGCTTCAAGACTGTCCTAATTCAGATTCCCCAACAGAGTATGCATGTTTGTTACCAGTGGTTTTTCACTGCAGGACATATCTCTTTAGGTAAAACAAACCAAAAAACCCAATACTTTTTCTCCCCCAAACTGAAAAGGGACAGCTTCACAGGCATTAAAATAGCTAAAATAAGTAAAAAGATGGAGGGACTGCACAGTGATTTTACTTTTGGATAAATATAAGATCGTAAATACAATAACTGATAATGAACACCTGTTTATAGTACTATTACAGCTACTAATCTGATTATAATACTGCATGTAGGAAACGAAACAATTGCATTTGCATGCCTACAGCTCAAGTCTGTTTTATTTCCCGTGGATCATCTATGTATCTAGACAGGTGTGTTGGCTTCAGGCTATTTTTACTGCAAAACATCTGAAATCACAACTGTGAACCGGTTCTGCAGGTGAGAATTTTCCCGACAGAGTATTTACATTTGAATTTGAAAAGTCATCTGCAGCTTAAAGGAAGAGTATATTACTTAATGAACAACTATGGGCATTGCTTTAGAGTTGGCTTCCTAACTGGGACCCGTATTTATAATCCTGTCTTTCAGAAAGACTGAGTTTTTCTGGTAAATATTGGTAAATTATCTAGGTGCTTAAATATAAAGGTTTAGGTACCTAGCATGAGGCACTGGAGTTCGAAAGCTTTGCCCAACATTTAAATTAAATAGTATTGTGCCACAAACTGGTAAGAACAAGAACTGCAAGACCTCAAAACGAAAACTGCACCCACACTCCCTGTCCACCCTGAGGCTTCACTTATTCAAAGAGCTTAACTTGAAAAGTCCTCTTACACCTATTAAGAAATTACTCCTTGAGGAACAACGTGAAGTTCCTGTGTGCACAATATTTAACTTCAATTCGGTATAACTTTCTTATCTGTCAGCTTTTTAACTATTCCTTTTCATAGCTTCAGGGGAAAAAAAAATAATTTTCTAATGGGCTGCTGATCAGAACTGTGATTCTGATAGTGAAATCCCAAAGGGAAACATGTTTCAGATATTAAGTATTCCCTCCAGAGTCCCTGGCAGTCATAGAAAGAAGAGCTTCTTGATGTATAAAGACAGTGTCACCATTGTCAGAGGAAATGAACAGCAGGAAATGAACCACAAATAAAAGCAATGTCTTTCTTCCTAGGAATCAAAATAGTTGGGTTTTCACCTACAATAATTTCGGAGAATAAAATCCTAATGAAACCTTGTACACATGGTGAGAAAAACACACTTGTCTCTAGCTTTTTTAGATGTGCATATACTTAGGCAATTACTCAAGCTCATAAGCTATAGAAGGTAAGGTCGTACACAACATATAGAGAAGGTCTCCATCAAGAAATCAAAATATAATTTTATAGAAGGTGAAAAAATGTACAGTTCACAGCCAACTTCACTTTTCCAACAAATGGAGCCATAAATGCAATTTTCTGTCCTTTGCTCTGAAGAATTAATTTTAAGGTATTCATATTTTTCTTCAAGTACATCTTAAGTCTCAATTAAACCACAAAAAGCTACAATAAAGTAACATTAAGGACCAACTTAAACCCATCATAGCAAGGAAATTCAGACTTAGGCTAAAAATTTTGTCTCACTCTTCATCTTTAAATCACTCTGTTGTGGTTAGGAATTGTACGGCTTGGAGAAGTGTGTGATTTTTCATACTGCACGGTACATATGTTCCAGCACTTAGGTTAAAGGAAAGTCAGAATTTTTAGCCTTAACTCTGAATTTCTTTACCTTTGAAGGCTTAACTCAAGCATCTATAATTACTTTAACAGGAGCTTTTTCCATTTAAATCTTTTCACTCTGGAATAGAAAGTGGAATTCTGAAAGCTCCTGTTTTACTGTGTACTTCAATAGCACTTTCTAAATTTCAAAGATTGAGCACCGCTTACTACATGAAACTGAATACATGCATTTTTAAATGGCACTTAGACATGAGTGGCTTAAATGTGGTAAAAAAGGCTTACACATTCCCAATATAAGTTACAAATTCAAACATTCGGGCATGAAAATCCTTTCCCTAAGTTGTTTTCAAGCTTCATCCTTTTTTCTGCAATAACTAAAGCAAAGCCACAGTAGCTGCAGCCATTTGCATCTAAGGAAGAGATGTTTTGCTTTGGTGATATAGTTAATGAGTCTAAAAATATTCAGTATAATAATTCTGTCAAAGCCCCCACAGTCTCCTCAATGAGCAGAAGCCTGCAGGATTCCAATGGGGAGCCAAGTAATGAGCTCTCAGCATTCGCTCCCACACCGTCCAGACGAAATATACTCGGGCCTCGACGGTTCCACATCATTAGCAACATGAAACAAAGACACATGCTTGACTTTAATAAGCGACTAAAGTTGCTGGCTTATTAGGCTGTCACTGCACATAAACTCTATTTCAGTGTGACAAAACAGTTCCTTGCAAACAACAAAAAAAATAAAAGAGGAAAAAAGGAGGGGGACACTTTTATAAACAGAGGTCGGTATAATTTAATGGAGTAAGCGACTGAACGGAGTTGAATGAAGGCACACAGGAAGTGATGGGTTTTTGACACCGACTCTCACGGGCATGCCGCAGACTGCAGTTTCACTGCTGGAGACGACGGTTACGGTGGGCTGCAGTGATCAAGCTATGGGCATATGTGACTGAGTTTTAGTTGATATTCCTGCAAGACAGGAAGTGAAGAAGCTTATTTCCCACTGGGAAAAGGTTCAGGCATGATTAACTTGGGCATGACCAAATAGGTCAATGATATGACAATGAGTGTCTAGCACAATAATTAAGTGGGAAAACGTGTATGATTTGTTTCTTCTTGTTCTTCACATACCAATAATGCATTAGCAAGGATTCATTTAATCTCTTTCATTATATAAAAATCAATAGCAACACTGCACGATAGCCTTCATTTGAATATATTCCTTCAAATTATATTTATCACTTCAGCAAAATAGTTGCACCAATGAATACTCCTCAGTGTTTACACTTTAATGTTTGACATGCAAAGCTACTGAGAAGCTTTTTAAATGTTAATTTCTGCTAAAAGTTTACATACATAGACATAAAAAGATATTATAATATTTACATTTTTAAAAGGGTGGCCTTTGATCTTAAGTAAAACTTAGCATCAGAGATGTGCAGGAAAGAATCCTCCTGTGCCACAAGCTTGTTCCCAATTTCAAACATTCTTCTATTTCCTATGAGGGTGACATATGTGAAAAACTAGTGAGTGAGGTTAACAGAAGGGTTCACCTGTGCCATAAGTCAACCACCAGGTGGCTATGGCACTCATCGGAAGGTTGAAGATCAAAGCTCAGGTTCTTTGTTCTGCATTAATTCGGAGCAGGCATGGCTATTTTCATGCACTACAAAGTCACCGGTATAGCTTCAACAGAAGAGAACGGTAAAAATCTAACCATACACGTTCAATAGTGCGGCCTCAGGAAATCCACCTAGACTATTTGAGACACATGCTGAAGTCCCTGGTCTAAAATGGCTTCAAGCAACCCAAGATGAGTAGAAATACTGTCCTAGGCCCTAAGAGCATGTTCCTATTAAAGCTTCTAAATAAAGTCCTATGAAGAATAAATAAATTCCTATGAAGAATAAATAGTCCTATGAAGAATTCAGTTCTGAAAATCTTCCATTTCTTCAGGGAGAAAGATGACTTAACCAGCTACACGAGAAAGATGACTTAACCAGCTGCACTCAGCTAGTTTAAATATTTATTTCATTCAGAATACTTTTCACAAATGTAATTTGTTTTCTGAGCTCATTCTCAGAGTCTTTTGATAATGGTAACACACTTTCAGGAGGCAGCCATCTTAATATTATTGACATGTTTATACATAGAATGATGTGGGCATGTTTAGGAGAATAATATATTGATTAAAGAGTAACAAAGATCTATATTTGAAGGGAGTTCGATAACAGTGTTGGCGTTTTCTTTGTTTTGTTTGGAAAATGTTGAAGAATAGGGGGGTTTGTAGGCATTAGAATAACTCCTTTATACTTCCAGTGGAGGTTACACAATTTAAAAAGATCTCTCAAGTAGAAGAGAGAACCTCACTGTTGGTTCGACATTAGAATTTCCAGGGAAAAAGAAAATTAGGTTATCTTTTGACAATGTGAATTTTAAAACAAAAGCAGTGGTTAATCACAGCTTTTATAAATGAGGAATTGCAAGGATTAGAAGCCCAGAAAAAGAACAGAAGCAATGAAACACCTAACAAAAAGCGATGATACATAAATAATGACAGGGTATATTATAGCAAAAAGTATAATAACTTGCTAATTTCAGACGTAATCTCAGGATACTTCAACAGCCAGTAGTACGAGGAGAAGGCAACCTTCACCATGAAGCCTGGGCACAAAGTCTGGAACATAGCCAGGCCCAACTCTGTACTTACCGATACACACAACACCGCAACGTGGTGACTATGGGAAGATAATCCTGCAGTGTATGTAGCAAGGAGGACGTACATCAAGCTTTCTATCATTATACACAACAATTACTACTAGCTGCCTTTCCCCAAAAGGCTGGGAAAGGCATTCAATTCACCTAGGGCTTTCCCAGAGACATGGAAAAAGGACTGAAGTGTACATAGAAATACTGAAAAATTCTCAGTTCTGCAAGTAACTAGCACTTGCTAAGCACTTCACAAGGAACATACTACTTTGTAGTCAGACGCAATGAAAACACAGCAGATAGAACAAGTAAAGCTAATAAATTTTGGAGAAATTTCAAAACTTTGAAGAGAATTTTATCTGTAGAAGAAAATGTCATTATGAAATCTTGCATCCATGTAGTTATTCAGCTCTTATCTACATATACAGATACAGCTAGTAAATACTAAACACCAAGATGCCACCGGAATTACCTTCACAAGTTCAGTAAATACAAAGCTGACCTAGGCAGGCTAGGTAGGCTCATATGTTTCTCTTGATAATCTCAGACATTTGTTCTAAATGATATAATTAATTTTGAACACTTGAAAAGTTCCTGTAATTTATATTAAATGATAAATAAATACATGAAAGAAAAATAACCCCCCCCAAATTTTCCTTCAGCAATAATACACTCACATTCCATAACTAACAGGAAGACAAACAATCCATATTTGGCACAAAATACTGAAACTCTATTTATACCCTGGTTTCCAGTTGATTTAAACCTTCATTAGAAAATATACAACTGTTAGTGCAGAAAAATAGAAATATCTCGTGTAATAAGAGTAAATTATATATGAATGAGAGCCAGACACCCTTTGACACACTGCTGATAAAACCCCTGGCTTCAGGCATACTACTGAATTAGAAACTCTGTTGGGGTAGCACCCCATACAGAATAATGTGAAAATAAAATCATACTATAATAAATTTATCTTAGTGACAATTTTATGCACCATTCACTACTGTTAATTCAATAAAATACCCTTGCAGGGTAGCTGCCCCAGTGTCCCAGATCGCATGTTCCAATACCAGACTTAAAGCAGCAGCTGGACTTCACTGCACTGATTGTCAGTCACTATTCAGTGGCTGACAGTACTTTTAATGATCATGGGCAATACTTTAGAAAATTACAGCTTTCTAGCTATAATTCTGAACTAGAACTGTTTCTTCATTTAATTCTGGAAGGAAATTATGGCTGCAGGAATCTGGGTTTCACACAGAGGTTCAGAGTAGCTAAAGATCTTTCAAGTACCATAGAGATTCTCTTAATGGCTTGTTTGCTATACTTTGATCACCTTGCATCTAAATAGAAGAAAATGGATGAGGAAGGAAAGGGGAACATATTTTATCGTATGTACATTGATTTAGTATCTTTAATTAACTCCCCTTCATGCTCCTATGTGTTCCTGTATAGATATGTCAGAAGCATAGCAGATGAAATCATTTTGCAAGGAGATATAGGCTTATCTCTTTCTTTGTGGTCTCTGTTGTTCTTCACAACACCTCCCTTCTGGGAAGAAAACATGCTAACAAAGAATTGACTAAGGAAACCAAAGATAATCCCTTTTACAGCATGCTCCGCATGGCCCCAAGCCTTTGTGCCTCCCCCATAAAAGAAAAAAAATGCAATTTGAAATATCTGGTGGGTATAGCAACTTCCAAATGGTAGAAAGTAATGTCAAGCCTCTCGACAAGTGTCAGAATGTTAACATGAAAGAGAGCTGGTTACCTGTGTTCTAGCTGTGTGTGTCTCAGATCTGCTCTCTGATACAAAGGCTATCATTGCCACCTGCCTTCCCACTACATTTGAGTGAACTCTACACACAGGCCGGCACAGGGGAGTACGTGCACCGAAAGGGCTTCAGAGAACTGAAAAGGGTATGGCTGCCTTAGTTACTCTGACATTTCTGACCGTATACAAAACCTGATATTACTAAACCAGTGGGGAGGCAGACAGACTATATTTAGAGAGTTAAACAAGCATATGTATAGAACTTCAGATTCCTCAGGGAAGCTATTAAAGTAGACCAAGCTCTTGTTGAATGAGCAATTGTTTTCAAAAATGCATGTATCAATGGCGTCACCATAGTACAATCTGATGCAAAATGAAGCTTAATTAGCTATTCTTCATGATAAACAGCTCCACCTTTAATTCTTTCCCCAGAGTCTTACAAAAAACTAAGAAACTTCCAGAAATGTTCATTCTTGCCCAAATAAAAGTAGTCTCTGATCACTCAACAGCATAATTTTTTGACTTGGGAACAACACTTGGCAGATTGATGATTTAATGTAAAAAATCCAAAAGCATATGTAAAACTCAAGTTGTCAGAGAGCTCTGACACATGAAAAGGTTACCATGCATCAGCTGCTCTGTCATTTAGTCGCTGTGCATTCTTTACTCTGTAACGAGTGCTCAGTGCGAGATAATTTAAGGCAGGCACAGAAATATCATGGCGTAGCTTAAAAGCCTATATAGACCTATCAATAGCATCACAAGACATGATATTTATGCCTCTAGTTAAATGGTTTGCATATCTGCATAAATTCTCTCCATGTATCCATACTGCAGGTGCAGCCACACCTGACTGGGAAATCACGTATCCCTCACTCACAGTAGGATAATTTACCATACTGCTGGTACATGCTGCTATTTGCAGAACTGTGCACACAGACAGTTAGCATTCTGCAGCTGATGGACAATAACTTGTTCCTGTATCAAAAATTGGGACTACTTTATTCTTGAGGAAACGTGTGTATGGAAGTCTGCCTTTGAAACTTGTAATTTTGTACTGATCCTAGTAAGGCAAAGAGGAAATATTTTCTGAAAATGTTCTGGAGTTGATGCAGGAGGCAGTGGCTTAAGTTTCTACAATATTTTGTTATTTATATTTTTCACCATAAAATCAACATTCATTTATTATTAAAAGCAGAAAAAATGTGTATTTGGCAGTTATTAAAGATAGTTGGAAGAACATTAAAAGGAATTATGCTCCACCAAAGGAGCATTCTTCCAAGATTTTTTTGTAATTTTTTTTCTACAGGAAACTATTTCCAAAAGCCATTTCTGCTTTCTCATTAAATTTTGATAATTTCTGAAAGTTTCATTGTCTCTACTGTTTCTCAAATTAATTATGACTTAATACAGTGTATGAAAACACTGACATGAACATACCACATTTAATATAATAACTTATTCTAAATAAAGCATTGTGATATACTGTCTATATCAAAATGTGTTTTCCACATGATTAGAAAGAAAAATGTCAGAATTTCAGAGTCAAGGGCTTTAAAAATGTTCTTTCACAGGAAATTTAGAGGGGTTTGGTTTTCAATATAATGTCAAGTATTTTTAAAAAATGGCAACTTCCTGCTTCTGAGTTTAGCAGATGACAGTTGAGACTTTCATGGCATGATAATATACACTTTCCTGGACAATACGGTGCACCAGGCAAAACTACCAGCTACAACAAACTCAGCCATACATGCTGGTGCATGAGGCTGGAATGTTCACTCCCAACCAAAGGGCTTAATAAAATGCAGACCACTGATGGACCTGGTGTCCAGAATAAAAGCTTAAGGACGTTATCACTAATGTTGCAGTTTGAAATCTTGCTTCACTGGGGTTAGATAATGATAATGCTGTCCACTGTAACTAAAGGAAAACACCAATTCTGAAACAAGGAGAAGGGAGATTTCTTTGCCCTCCTAGCCCAGCTGTTTGTAACAGGAATGATCAGACTGCATCTCTTGCACGACATGGCTATCATGCAGCTCCAGTACATCTCTCCTGTCAGAACTGTGCCTCATGACAAGCTGAGCTGGAAATTGCAGAGTAAGGTAAATGACCAACTGTTAGAAGAAGTGAACCAGCAAGGGCTGCAAACGTCGATATTGCTCAGTTGTTTTGGACCCCATCTGACCACCTTGACCTCAGCTATCCTGAAGTGAAAAGGTGGGAACACAGGGAGCTTCATGTTCTGTAGCTTGCAGACACTATGGCGAGAAAGATGGGACATCTCTGCACTAGGAGGAGGATCTCCTCTAAGAAAGAAAAAACTAAAATACATACCCTCTGCCATCTCTCCCATAAACGCATGGCAAATTGAAATCCACAAAGACTTATTGCAACATCATCATCTAGATCAAGGATTAATCAGTTAAGCTGGCAGACTGAAGACAGAAGAAGGTGAGATGACTATTGACAATACTTATTTCTATCAGCTGAAAAATAAATACAATGAATCCTGTTCTGGCTCCTCTTTTCTTCATTCTATTGCCACAGCAGCTCCCCACTTTAGACAAGGTGCTCATAATAGTAAACAAAAGTAGTGCAATTACTTCTTAATTATTCTTTCTAGGAAAACCTAGTTACACAAGCAAGTTGTAAAGATATTAAGATTTTCTGTCTAAAATTAAAATTGTCCTGAATTTATGCAAAGCTCTCCCCTTAAATAAATGTTTCTAGTGATGTGAAGATTCAGAAAATGCTTCAACAGCAATAACTGGGATGGACGCTGTGTTGTAATAATTTGGATACACTTGACTAATGCAGTTATTCGCAATGAGGTTGGCACAGTGCCCAAAGCATTGAGCAAACAAATACAGCACGACATTCAGCTTAGCATCTTCCAATACTGCATTGAGATCTTTGTTCGGTCCAGGGGTATTGTGGACGCTATGGCATACTCTATCATCAAAAATTGCCAAAATATATTTATATTTCTTTGTTAAATTCACCAGTGTGTTGTATGTAAAAAACGCTGGTGAGGCACAAGCATTTTTAATCAAATTAGTATGCAACATAAGGCGGCTGTGTATTCAAATGGGTTTTTAAGCAATTTGGTTGTTTTCTTTATAATAACAGGAAAGAACATTTTGATTTTGAAGGTGACAGAGGCAATATTACCAGAATTAAACAATCTGAATTAGCTTTTTCATGAAATGTAATATGTTTTATGCTTTTAGATGGGATGCTCCACTGCTTTCAGATGAGCCTTTCACTGTCACAGTCAATGACCAGGAACAGAATAAGCTCTGGAGGTAGGATTATCCTCAAATTTAATTTTTTTTAGAAGAAGCTAATGGCAAATGTTTCTAGTGAACTTTAGGTGCATCTACATTATAACTAGAAAACCAAGACAGGATATTAAAAGAAAAGATAAGTACGAAATTAGTAAACAAAGTTTGACATTTTGCTTAGCTTGAATTTGATGTCTGAAGTTAATATAATCCCTACAAAGCTTGTGTGTATATATATTATTATATAGTATACACTTTTGTTTTCAGATACACATAGGGAGAAAATAATAGAAATCATTTACATGCATAATATGGTGCCAAAGAAACATACCTTCCAAACATTTACATACTAGCTTCTCTGACATGATAGAGATTTCTGCAAGGAGTGGATGTGAATTTGTTTTTGTTATACCTCAGGATGAGGAAGCTTTCCTCTGTTCTGTAAAACTGCAGTTTGAATCAGAGTCACAAAGGACACTCATTCACTAATACTGTAAATAATACTTCTCTGGGAAATAACATAGCGAGTCAATATTTTATATCATTCATTGACTTTGGGGTCAAGTGTACCGAGTAAACAAATAAAAAACTACTTTTTTTCCTTAACTGTTACCAACAATAGTTGTTCAGCAGATCAGGCTGGATGCTTTCTATCTGACACTTTATCACAACCCTCCTGGGTCCCCTGAGGGTTTTCCCGTTGCACCCGTGCAAATCCACTTCTTTAGAGAAGTTCACACAGAGGTATCTGTGCATGCTCTATGTTATTCACAGGCACTCAGGTGGCCTCAGGAAAGCAGAGCAGGGAGATGGGGGGTGACAAAGGAGAATGTAGGATGCCTACAGAGCATACTTGGTGTGCCTAAGACCTTGGTGTAGTGAACTATTAGAGTAGCGTAAGTCTATACAACTCCTGACATATGCCTTACAGTGGAACGAAAACTTGGGGACAGAATTACCAGTCGGATGGGATTCTTTTCAGCACTGCTTCAAAGTAAGTAGTCTGGACTTTGCACTGAAATGATAGAGTGTTCACAGTCATTTATCACCAAGAGATTAAAAAAGCTACTCCTTGGTTTAGGAACCTCTTCTAGAGTGCCAGGTACCACTTCTCTGCCCTGAGTTTTTACTAGGCTTGTGGCAGCTGCATTGCCCTCTGAAGGCTGTATATGAGATGCAAGTACCAAGGAAGGTGGTTCCCTTGTGGAGTGGGCTCTGGGAAGAATTTCCAGACTTTGCCAAGGGTAGCAACAAAGTTCATAGATCTAAAAATATGTTTTGCAAGTTATGCAGCTTTAATGAAGTCAACACATTCATAGTCATAGAATAATCCTTTGTAAGTCTTATTTTAGACTATGCAGTCTTGAGATTTCAATTTACACTTTTTTTAATTATAGTGGATAACTGCCTTCTATGCCTGCCACAGAATGAGAGAGACAGTAAGGAGTTTGATGCCTGGCTGTGCCACTTTATTCCTAGAAGTAACAGAGAAAGGAGTATTGCTGGGATCCCAGTATGCAGAGGAAACACAAGAGTCACAGGATACCATGGGGAGTACTGGGAACAGAGACTGGCTGGGTGGATGACAACAAGCAGTCATTATTTCAGTGGATTTGGAGGAAAATGCACACCCAAGATGACATTTCATGAAGGGAAATTTTTCCTGGGGTCTTTGTTGCTGCCTTTGTACAACCGTTTTGAGAATCTTAGAAATGGAGAAACACATATTTGGAATCAATTAAAGCAAATAAGTGGGATCACAGAGGGATCAACACTGCACTTCTCAGTAGAAGAACAAGAGGAAACTCTTGTATTATTTGCTAAGTTCACCAATGCAGAAATCAGATTGCTATTGTTTAAAATAATGTTCAGATTTCTTTCTGACATGTTACTTCAAGCAATTCGCTCTCCTCAGCTGAAGGAAGCTGGGCATGCAACCCTGGCATCAGAAAGATAAGTACCATCCATACCATCATGCTCACAATCACAAAAAATATTTCTGAAGGCAACCATTGAAATACAAGAAAAAAGCTCCGTAAGGGAAAACAACAGGCCATAAGAGATAGCCTTTCTTATAATTCTATAATCTCCATGAACTGAGATAGAGTCTGGCAATATAAGATCTGTAATTACCTAGGAATAGAGGTAGAGTATGCTGCAATAAGACAAGACAAAAAGAATTATGCAGAAAACTTTAGGCCATTAGTATTAGCCAGAACTCTTTTGCAAGAATATTATTAGAAATAATGGTATAGGACAAGATTACAAGACATTTAGAAATGGGTGATTTAGTTAGGGGCAAACAGCATACTTTCACTAAAGGCAAATTATGTTTGACAAACTAGCTTGAATCTGATTATTTTAATGTTCTGTTGTTGAAGAATGAATTAGTGTCTGCAATTTATCTGATTTTCAAAACTATATTTGATATTTGCCATGAAAGAGACCTAGTTTACAAAGTGGGGAATTTCAGGCAGTTATTCAAATAGAGTGAAAATTATCTCAGGAAAATGAAAGAGCATGTCAATTAACAATAACACTTCAGGTGGAAAAACGTATACAATCAGCAGTCAATAAGCACCACTTTACTTGACCTATTACACAAATTGCACTGAAATCAATGTCAAGAGTGGCTAGATTTAGTGGTAAAACACATTAGGACTAACAAAATTACATTGGGTTACTGGGAAATGGATAGTAAAGCTGCATCAACACAGTTTATCTCTGGAAATTAGAACAGTTCTGGTGCTTTTTCATACTATAATTCCTCATTCCCACCCTCTTTTTTGCATTCATTCATTCACTCTTCAATTTAGCAAATAATTTTCAGGGACTGTGAATACTCTTTTTTTTAAAAAGGTCTAGATGACTTTAGGATATTTTTATGATGCATTTATTCCAACAGATCCCAAATCCTGGATTTATCTCTACTGATTTGCAGTGACTCATACCTGAGAGCATGAATCAATGTGCTACAGCTGCTCCCTAGAGAAGCGAATTTCTAGCCTAGGTCATTGTTTCATTTCTGCCTTTGTCTTGTGGCATCACACTCCTATCTTACAGACCTCTTTGATCAGGGCATTAGATATAATTCCTTCAGTCAAGCAAGGAAAAGTGGTTTGCCTTGTATTCTTTTGGTTTAACTTCTAATAAAATATTTATCTTAATACAACCCTAAAATACTTCAGGGAGCACTTAGACTCAGCTCTAAGATTATTTGATTTAGGACAAATTAACATATATTTTAATCCCATATTAACTTTATAACCAAGACACGCAATGAGATCCAAGTCTTCTTTCAGAATTGATGGAATAACACTTTTTGAGTGTACTTGGTAGGTCAGACTGAAAATTTCTACCAACACTGTTCTATGGAGAAGGCTATATCAGTGCTATTTAAATAAGAGGTATGAGAGAGACTGTATGAAGTTTCAGCTCCATGGCAGTATGTGAAAGCATCAGCCACAGTGGAGATGGTTCCAGCACTCACCTGATGTCCAGGACTGCAACCCCCACTTCTCTTGCGCAGGGGACATGCAAGGCAAGTGAGCTGGCAAAATCGTCACTTAGGGTGTAGGTGTGGCTGCAGGTAAACCGAGTTTGCCAGGTTAGAGTTCTGCCAGATCAGCTCTCCAAGCTGGTACCCAGTGCAGGCAGCATGCCAGCACAAGGGAGGAGTCAGAGAGCAGCTGCGATAATTTAGATTTGCTGAAGTTGTCATGGAATTGTGCTCTGAATGGCCCCATGAAACTCTGGAACGGGTTGCCCAAGGAGGTGTTGGAGGCCCCATCCCTGGAAACATTCAAGATCAGGTTGGACGGGGCTCTGAGCAACCTGATCTGGCTAAAGGTGTCCCTGCTCACTGCAGGGGGGTTGGGTTAGATGACCTCTAAAGGTCTCTTCCAACCCAAAGCATTCTATGATTCTGTGATTTTTTGAAAAGTGGCTAATACCTATACTTAGGAGTACTGTCAGTGGGCTACTTGTGGTGGAATTCTGCATCCTCCCTCAGTCCTTTCTGACCTCAGATAGGTGTTGCCATACTTCCACTAGCCCTCACCTCTCCTAGCTGTACTACTGTGTCAGTTTGCCTAAGGAGCTGGGGATCACTCACTCCAAAACCATTGCCACATCGGAGTGGCTCACTGCCATCACATCTGATTTCAACCAAGAAGCAGCAATAGGCTACAAATAACTTAATTGTTTGTATGTCAGTATGGTTTTTTAATTTGAAGGTTGACACAGCATTTCAGGTTGATTGAAAGGCATACCCTTGCTGAAAAATATCAAATAGCCACCAAAGGGAGATGCAAGAGTTTCACGCCTCATTGAAGCAAAGGGTTGTTTACTAACCAGTTAAGTATACAAGGTAACTTCTGGGTACACTTATTCTCCTGGGTCATATGTTCTGCTAGTTTCAAGGAAAAGATTACATCCACCTAGGCCTCCTAAAAACTTTGAAAGAGGAGAGTGACTCTAGCATGTAAGGTAGTACACTAAAAGACAGGAACATTCACAAAACCTAAACCCCTGACAACCGTCTTATTCAGAGGCAAGCAGAAAGCTAGTTGAAGATGGGAACTGACATATTTGAAGCGTAAATAGGGTAAATGTAGTTTTTCTTTTATTCTTAGCTAACACTATTTCTATCTGTGTTGTCTTTTTAGATCTGAATGAGCAGTCTTACTTACAGACTCAACCTAATTTCAGACAAGAAAAATTTAAAGGAGCTGGGCAAAAGTACTCCCACCACATCTTTACTGTATCCAGGGAGTAAGGAAAAAGCTTCCATCTGTACTACGCAGGCCAGGTAGGAGCAGGACTACCAGAAGAAGCAGGAGTGGCTTGCAAT
This sequence comes from Gorsachius magnificus, assembly GCA_034008185.1. NCBI lineage: Eukaryota > Metazoa > Chordata > Aves > Pelecaniformes > Ardeidae > Gorsachius > Gorsachius magnificus. Next base: position 47,976,586 of record CM067082.1, on the reverse strand, counting down.
GGCTGCTGGCAGCCTTGGAAGTCCCCTGACATGGAGTAATGTAAAGGGGTTGAACCTGAAAATCATGGAGACACTGCACTCCACAATGCCAGGGTTAAGGGGCCTCAAGTGGAAAACCCAAATTTATATTCTCATTGTCTCATTTAGAGTAGAGATTTGGAAGAAGATGTCATACCTTTCAGTAGCATGCCCAGATTTGGGTCTACGTTATTCTGCAGTTACTTCCTTCAGCATCACTGATGAAACTACTTCTTTTAGCATAATTTACTCAAAATTTCTTTCAGAGCAAAGTTCTACCCTTAGATGAACACCTTAATGACTATTTCATCCTTTTTGTCCCTTCAAAACTAATTATTCACAGTGTGTGACAATACAGTTAGAAACCGAGAAAGACTTAGCCAAGGATAATTTGTAACCTGGTCATTCAGGCAGGTGTTCTTGGGAAAGGAGGGAATTTTATTTCCAATCTGTATTGGGTTTCTGTGGCAAGGTCTTGGTAGTGGGGGGCTGCTAGAAGTATTCTGTGTCCGCTGCTGGCCAAGGCCAAGCCAATCAGTGACAGTGGAAGCGCCTCTGTGATAACATATTTAAGAAGGGAAAAAAAACCCCGTCTGTGGCTCAGTAGCCGGAGAGAGAAGAGAAGTGAGAGGATGTGAGAGAAAACAGCCCTGCAGACACTAAGGTCAGTGAAGAAGGAGGGGGAGGAGGTGCTCGAGGTGCCGGAGCAGAGATTCCCCTGCAGCCCGTGGAGGCCCCCCCCGTGGGAAGCCTGGCCAAGCCATTGCGGACCCGTGGGGGGAGGAGCCCACGCCGAAGCAGGTTTGCCAGCAGAACTTGTGACCCCAGGGGCCCCGGGCTGGCCCGTTCATGGAGGACTGTCTCCCGTGAGTGGGACCCCACGCATGAGCAGGGGAAGAGTCCTCTCCCTAGGAAGAAGAAGCGGCAGAGACGACGTGTGATGAACTGACCCCAACCCCCATTCCCATCCCCCTGTGCCTCTGGGGGGGAGTAGGTAGAGAAGCTGGGAGTGAAGTTGAGCCCAGAAAGAAGGGAGGGGTGGGGGGAAAGGTTTTTAAGATCTAGCAGTTTTTCTCCTCTCCTTCTCTGATTTTGATTGATAATAAATTAATTATTTCTTTCAAGTGGAGTCTGTTTTGCCCATGATGGTAACTGATAAAATGATCTCTCCCTGTCCTTATCTTGACCCACGAGCCCTTTTGATTTACTTTTTCTCTCCTCTGTCTGGTTAGAGGGGAGTGATAGAGTGGCTTTGGTGGGCCCCTGGTGTCCAGCCAGGGTTAAACCACGACAGTCCTTTTTGGAGGGAGACAGCCTGCATGAAGCTGCAGGGGAATCTCTGCTCTGGCGCCTCGAGCACCTCTTCCCCCTCCTTCTTCACTGACCTTGGTGTCTGCAGGGCTGTTTTCTCTCACATCCTCTCACTTCTCTTCTCTCTCCGGCTACTGAGCCACAGACGGGGTTTTTTTTTCCCTTCTTAAATATGTTATCACAGAGGCGCTTCCACTGTTGCTGATTGGCTTGGCCTTGGCCAGCAGCGGACACAGGGAATACTTCTAGCAGCTTCTCACAGAAGCCACCCCTGTAGCCCCCCCACTACCAAGACCTTGCCACAGAAACCCAATACACAATCATATTAACAGGATACTTGAACCTGGGAGGATACTGAGGACCTGAATTACTGGCATTTAAGTGGAGAAGTACTCCATCTTCCCTTGCTGAAAAATACCAAATGCTCTCTCTAGATCTACCCATTGGTTTCCAAACATCTTTTGTTTTTAATCAAAACAAACTAATAATTTTCAGAAACTAAACTTTTGTTTTCTCCAGCCTACAACATTTTTTCCTTTCTCCCACATTCTGAAAATCTTAGTTTTAGATTACCCTGAAACAAATTTGAAGGATTCTTGGTATTTGTATCTAACTAAAAAAATGACTTGCACAGCTCTGCTATATCCATTGGCAGTACCGCCAGACTACAAAAGAATGTCGAAATCTTTTCTAGCATAATCTTTTATTCCAGCCTTTTCTACAGTTTACTTACTTGTAAATAATTACAGTTAATGTAATGTAATAGTGCAGCTGACTCACTAATGCTGCAGTCCAGACACTTTAACCTCAGAGATACCATCATTAGATACTACTTGTAAATTTCCCAGGGGAGCAGGAACAAAGCTCCTAGCATGGTAAATAATTGCCAGTGACAACGCCTGCTAAAATTGAAGAGGAATTTGACTCACTGTCCCTAGGAGACAATAGAGGAATCAGAACAGCATGAGAGGTCCCCTCATTCCCACCAGACATTGTTTTACTGACAGGAATCAATATCAGCAATACTTGGAATTTTTTGTTCTGTAGACCCATCCTGAACTGTCTTCTGCCTCAAACCTTACTGTTCTTAGGAGATATCAGTAGTATAGATATTTTGTCATAAGTCTCTCTAGCAAAGGATTGAACTGGTTCTGCACTGGCAACAGCAGCACATCAAGCTCCTCTGCTTTTCTGCCAGGTTTTCTGGGCACCTTTCAGACCCCTTTGTTCTCTAGATCTGTGATTTCATATTTTATTGGCCCATCACTTTGTAAAAATAATGCTTAGAAGATCTTAATAACTAATCTTACACATGGCAAGAAAAGCACTGTCAGTAAATGGCTGACTGGGAGACCATAACATGATCATAGAATCACAGAATCATAGAATGTTTTGGGTTGGAAGGGACCCCTAGAGGTCATCTAGTCCAACCCCCCTGCAGTGAGCAGGGACACTGCTAACTAGATCAGGTTGCTCAGAGCCCCATCCAACCTGGCCTTGAATGTTTCCCAGGGATGGGGCCTCCACCACCTCTCTGGGCAACCCGTTCCAGTATTTTACCACCCTCGTTGTAAAGAATTTCTTCCTTATATCTAGTCTAAACCTACCCTGTTTTAGTTTAAAACCATTACCCCTTGTCCTGTCACAGCTGGCGCTACTTGAAAAGATTTTCCCCGTCTTTCCTATAGGCCCCCTTTAGATACTGAAAGGCCGTAATCAGGTCTCCCCGCAGCCTTCTCTTCTCCAGGCTGAACAACCCCAGCTCTCTCAGCCTGTCCTCATAAGAGAGGTGCTCCAGCCCTCGGATCATTTTAGTAGCCCTCCTCTGGACCCGCTCCAACAGTTCCATGTCCTTCTTGTGCTGAGGGCTCCAGAGTTGGACGCAGTACTCTAGGTGAGGTCTCACCAGAGCAGAGTAGAGGGGCAGAATCACCTCCCTCGACCTGCTGGCCACGCTTCTCCTGATGCAGCCCAGGGTACGGTTGGCCTTCTGGGCCGCCAGCGCACATTGCCGGCTCATGTCCAGCTTTTCATCCACCAGCACGCCCAAGTCCCTCTCGGCAGGGCTGCTCTCAATCCCTTCATCCCCCAGCCTGTACTGATACTGGGGGTTACCCCGACCCAGGTGCAGGACCTTGCACTTGGCCTTGTTGAACCTCATGAGGTTCACACAGGCCCACCTCTCCAGCCTGTCCAGGTCTCTCTGGATGACATCCCGTCCTTCTGGTGTGTCAACCACACCACTCAGTTTGGTGTCGTCCGCAAAATTGCTGAGGGTGCATTCGATCTCGCTGTCTAAGTCATTGATGAATATATTGAACAGCACCGGTCCCAGTACGGACCCCTGAGGAACACCACTCGTCACCAGTCTCCATCCGGACATGGAGCCATTGACCACTACCCTCTGGATGCGGCCATCCAGCCAGTTCCTTATCCACCGAACAGTCCACCCATCAAATCCATAGCTCTCCAATTTAGAGAGAAGGATATTGTGGGGGACCGTGTCAAAGGCTTTGCAGAAGTCCAGATAGATGACATCCATTGATTTTCCCTTGTCCACTGATGCTGTCACACCATCATAGAAAGACACTAGGTTCGTCAGGCAGGACTTGCCCTTGATGAAGCCACGCTGGCTATCTCGCATTATCTCCCTGGCCTCCATGTGCCTTAGCATAGCTTCTAGGAGGATCTGTTCCATGATCTTCCCAGGCACAGAGGTGAGGCTGACAGGTCGGTCGTTCCTGGGGTCTTCCTTTCTACCCTTTTTGAAAATGGGCACAATGTTTCCCTTCTTCCAGTCACCAGGCACTTCATCTGACTGCCATGACTTTTCAAATATCATGGAGAGCGGCTTGGCGACTACATCGGCCAATTCCCTCAGGACTCTGGGATACATCTCATCAGGTCCCATGGACTTATGTGCGTTCAGGTTCCTCAGGTGGTCACGAACCTGATCTTCTCCTACAGCAGGAAGGGTTTTGCCCTCCCGGTCCCCCTCATGCCATCCATCAACTCGGGTGGGGTGGGGAGAGAGGTTCCCAGTGAAGACTGAGGCAAAAAAGGTGTTGAGTACCTCAGCCTTCTCCTCATCTGCTGTTACCAGCTTGCCAGTCTCGCTCATCAGCGGGGGTACGCTTTCCTTAACCATCCTTTTCTGGCTGATATACCTGTAGAAACCCTTCTTGTTATTCTTTGCATCCCTAGCCAAGTTTAGCTCCAGCTGAGCCTTGGCCTTCCTGACCCCATTCCTACACAACTGGACCACGTCCCTATACTCTTCCCAGGATGCCTGTCCCTGCTTCCACTGCCTGTGCAGTTCCCTCTTCCTCCTTAGTTTGACCAGCATCTCTCGTCTCAGCCATGCCGGTCTCTTCCCTTCTTTGCCCAATTTCTTACACCTAGGGATTGAGAGCTCTTGCGCTCTGTGGATCACTTCCTTAAAGATCTGCCATCTCTGTTCTGTTCCCCTGTCCCTGAGGACCGTTTCCCAGGGAGTCCTTCCGACTATCTCCTTGAGGAGCTGGAAGTTTGCTTTTCTAAAATTCAGGGTCCTGACTATACTCTTCGTTCTTCCCATTTCCCTCTGGAGCATGAGCTCTACCAGCGCATGATCACTGCAACCCAAGCTGCCTCCGATCTTGACATTTCCGACGAGCTCGCTTGCATTGGTGACCACCAGGTCCAGTATCGCATCCCCTCAGGTAGGGGTGTCTATTACCTGGCTTAAGAAGTTGTCCTCAATGCATTCGAGAAACCTGCTGGATTGCCTACAGCTTGCCGTGTTGGTTTTACAGCAGATGTCAGGGTGGTTGATGTCCCCCAGGAGGACGAGAGCCTGCGAGCACAAAGCCTCCCGGAGTTGAACGCTTCGTCAGTCGGCTCCTCTTGATCTGGTGGCCTGCAGTAGACACCAGCCACCAGGTTCCTTTTGTTGCCTCTCTCTCTGATTCTTACCCATAAGCTTTCGACCTGCTCGTGGCTATTCTTCAGGGCCAGCTCTTCACACCGTAATGATTTCTTGATGTAAAGGGCAACGCCTCCGCCCCTCCTTCCTCGCCTGTCCCTTCTGAACAGCCTGTAGCCATCAATAGCTACATTCCAGTCGTGGGAGTCATCCCACCAAGTTTCCGTAATGGCAATCAGGTTGTAGCTTTCTAGCAGCACGATAGCTTCCAAGTCCTCTTGTTTGTTTCCCATGCTGCGCGCATTTGTATTAGAGGCATTTCATATGAGCTGTCGGCCTCGTCACCTTCATAGCAAACACCCCTCATTTACTCTGAGGTGCTTCATGGGCTTTTCCTTGTTGGCTCCTACTGCCTCAGGAGCCTCCGGCTCACCTCCGCCAGATGTCAACTCCTCTGCAGTGCCCCTGGCACACTGCTGGGCAACAGGTTGAAGGCTCATACTAGCCCCCAGTCCCTCTAACCCTTGCGTTTCATCCCCTAGCCTGTCACTGGCAAGCCCAATAGGTTCCCCTTCCCCCTTCACATCTAGTTTAAAGCCCTGTCAATGAGCCCCGCAAGCTCCTGGGCAAAGACCCTCTTCCCCCTTTGAGAAAGCTGGCTCCCATTTGACGCCAGCAAGCCCGGTGCCGTGTAGACCATCCCGTGGTCAAAGAACCCAAAGTTGTGGCGGCGACACCAGTCGCGAAGCCACATGTTAATAGATTGAGTCTGCTCATATTGTCCCGTGTCTCTGTCCACCACTGGAAGGAGCGAGGAAAAAATAACCTGCGCTCCAGATCCCTTCACTAATCACCCCAAGGCTTTGAATTCTTTTTTGATTACCCTCGGGCTACTTACTGCTACTTCATCGGCACCCACATGGAAGAGGAGCAAGGGATAGTAGTCCGAGGGTCAGACCAGGCTAGGAAGTTTCCTAGTGATGTCTCTAACCTGGGCTCCTGGGAGGCAGCAGACCTCCCTAAGAGCAGGGTCTGCCCGGCATATCAGTCCCTCCGTTCCCCTCAGATGGGAATCTCCCACTACTATCACCCGCCTCTTCTTCCTCGTGGATGTAGTGGTGATACGACGGGGAGGTCTTTCCAATCTTTGTGCCTCCTGTGACGTGGATAGGTCTACACCTACCTCATGCACCGCCTTGTCTTCCACCTCTAGAGCCTCATACCTGTTATGCATGATGAACTTCTTCCTGCTTTTATACCTTTTCTAATTGTTTTCTTAGGTCAGAAATTTTCATCAGAAGGCTGAGGAGGCACATATGACTAAAAAAAATATATTTTTTTTCATCTATTCCTTCCAGACAAATCTATATGCTCTTACTGTGTGCACTCCAACTTGCTAACGCAATGCTTTCCAAAAGCTATTGCCTAGTCTCCTTGCTATTGTCAAGGGAACCCCTCCTGATTCTGCCATTTCTTCCTATGGAGAGCGATTCGTTTGAATCTCAATATTAATAATTTCTGGGACTGCTGGGACAGCAGAATGGCATATCTCCGCTTAGTATGTTCCCTTCTCAATTCCATGGGTGCTTGCAATGGTGGGTACTTAGAAATCTAACAGGGATAAGATGTTGCCCAATGGAATCACCAAGCTATTCTTGCACAGTCTGTGGCAGCCCTTCATTCTTACACACAGATGTGAAGCTGAACAGCTGTTAATGAACAATAGTGATAATGTTATCCCAAAACAGGCCATGGTTGGTGATACACGGCCAAGGTGGATCACTCTGAAGTGGAGCACTGAATGCCAGAGCAGACTGATGTATGCATATACCAAAAGAGTCTAATCCATTTCATTACCCTGTGTTGTGAGATAGGTCTTTTTTCATAAGATCTTGATCCCTGTTGTCATAATGCTAATGAGGCCTTCAACCAAATTTGTATTAGGCTATTTTCTGTGTCTTTGTGAAAAAGACTGAGTTGGAAAGCTAATGTGATTCATACCGTGCACCACTTTCCTTCCACACTGTGTTTCAAGGAATAAAGTGATTCTGCTTTCTCACTCCAACTTTCTATTTAAGCCATCTCTCACTTTTTAATCTTAAGATTACTCATTAACATATCTGGTAGCCGTAGTGTTGTCACCTTCCATAATATTTCTTATCCTCAACACATGAGATGGCAATTCTATCTGCTTTTCTCACAAAATGGGTATTACCTATGTGGACAAACTTGAACAAAAAAAGACTACTGTCAGCTTTAACAGTTTCCTTGAGATGGTTGCTTACCTAGAATTACATTATCCATATAAATTTCTTCTTTTGTGACTCCTCTAATAAATGAATTAGATAATTACTGTATTTATAGAATTATAATTATAGAATGCATAGTAGGATTGGAGCTGGCCAGCATATCACTGGAAATTTTTTTCCCATTCAGAATTGAAAGAAAATGTAAAAAAAAAATTTTTGTGAAAACAAAATCTTGGAATACCTTTCCCCCCCCAAAGAAATACCAACGTATAGTATTTCTATGATGAAATACATTCCCTGAGATCTCTGGTAGATTCAAGGATTATAACAATTTCATAATCTAAATTTGTGGGAAGCAATGAAAACTGAAAAGAAAAATGATTGTTAGAATGAAAAGGTGTTATGACATCTACACTTCCCATCTCTATGACAATTTAATGTGTCACTCATGAAATCTGGGCACCTGGCATGCCATAGGTCTTTCCCAACTATCTTTATGACTATCAGGCAGACTGCTGTCCTCAAACTCCTCAAATACTATGTCTGCCACACATTCTGCCCCACTGCAACAAGTGTCCTTGGGAGTTACCCAAACTGCAGAGAGAGGTTTGGCTTAAAAATGGCAAGCTGTTTGCCTCAGCTCCATGGGCTACAGCTAGTAAAGCTCTGGTTCCAGTAGAGGTCCTGGAGCCGTATCTTCACACAACTGGTTCAGTGTATGCATAAATATGCATGGATGTTCAACACAGTCAGTTGAGAATTGTTTTAGAATCATAGAATGCTTTGGGTTGGAAAGGACCTTTAGAGATCATCTAGTCCAACCACCCTGCAGTGAGCAGGGACACCACTAACTAGATCAGGTTGCTCAGAGCCCCGTCCAACCTGGCCTTGAATGTTTCCAGGGATGGGGCCTCCATCACCTCTCTGGGCAACCCGTTCCAGTGTTTCACCACCCTCGTTGTAAAGAATTTCTTCCTTATATCCAGTCTAAATCTACCCTGCTTCAGTTTAAAACCAGGACCCCTTGTCCTATCACAACCAGCCCTGCTAAAAGATTGGCCCCAACTTTCCTACAGGCTCCCTTTAAGTACTTAAAGGCCGCACTAAGGTCTCCCCGCAGCCTTCTTTTCTCCAGTTTTATCAAACTTTTCCCAGATAATTCTAGCTGATTTACACTATTTTACTCCTATCTGAGCAGAAAGGTTTAAGAAGGTGCAATACAAAGTTTCTGCCAGTTTCTAGAATAACAGTTTGCAAACCAAGGTGCATTAACCTTATATGTTAAACTACTAAGTTTTTTTTTTAGTTTTTCAAGCATACAAGCATGGAAAATGTAGGCTTAATAAGACTTTAACATAAGTACCCCTAGTAAGGCATTTGGGATCAGTTATAGTGTAGGTGTGCTTTATAATCCTGAAAGATTCTAATAACCTTGTTTATGAGCTAAAAAGGAAAGCAAAAGTACGATTTTTATTAATTTAGAGTATTTTGTTGTTTGCGGCAAGTTTTTTTGTCAGTTATTAAATACAAAGTCAAGCTATTTTGACACCAAATATTTATATAAAGTATTTGCAAGATTAAGCTATAACACTGTGACGTTACTGACGCTCTTAATGTAAGTTTGAAGTAAATGTGAATGAACGTGAATTTATGTAGCTAATAAGAATGTAAATCTCAAACTATTAATCCATGTGGTTAAAAAAGAACACGTAAAGTAGATAAAATAAGATATGGATATCTGTTGAACTTTTGAACTTTTCCTCAGGAAGTTGTTTACTACTCTGCATCCATTTAATCTGGCTACTTTACGTGTAACTAAGAGAAAGAAAGTAAAAACTTTAAAGAAAAAAAAAGGGGGGGGGGAGTTGAATTTAATAACGGAAGCTATTCTGCCTGTTGATTCTGCCTTTTTTTTTATTAAATAAATTTGTGACTCTGTAATAATTCTAACATCTGTGTAGCATTACAGAACAGACCAGTGTTATATTAGGGGCAAGTCAGCACACATACATAGATTTCCCAGTACAGAAATCTCAGACCACTGGGATGAGGGTAAGGTTTATTTCCTAAGGCAAGCGTGTTGCCCAGAGCTAAGTCTCCTAGTTAAGCAATATTTTCATGGATACATGAAACAAGACAGAAGATCATACCCACCAGCTGACTGAGGACTGATGAGCCTCAGACCAGGTCTTTCCTGCAATGTGCGCATACAGGCTTATTAATGTTTATGTAGGTGTTAGAAGGAATTGTCTGGTAGAAGTGCTAATGACGTCCATCTCTTTCTACTTTGGTTAGTACAAAAGAGGTGCTACCCTTGTCTGTCCTTTCGTATTCTGTTCAGCCTGTGCTGAATAGACTCTGGAAGAAGCTTACAGATGTGGGGGAAAAAAGAAAACAATTCATTTCTTTTTAATTAAAGGTAGAACCTATTAGGAAATAATGAATAAGAAGGTTATGCTTTAAGGTAAAAAGCTGCTAGTGGACAAACTGAGCTCATGCAAGTTTCTTTGACCTTTTGCCTTTAAGTGAAGTTATTGATATGCAGCAATTCAACACGTGAAAAAACCTCTACTGATTAAATTACTTGATCTTTTATAAAAGATAATTTTTGTTTATTGACTGATACCTTTAAACCCAAAAGCTGGCATCACAACCTCCTTAGCGTCAACTCCTGTCAATATAGCACTGGAGGAATATTTGGTCTATAGTCAAACTTGCTGGCTTTGTGAAATCAAGGTTTATTTACTGTAGGAAACCTGAGACATTACAACTACTTGGAATATTCTGATTCATCTTTTTTGTCTTGATACTACAGGTGGCACTGAGGCAGAAAAGGTGGAAAGTATTCTGAAAACATCTGTGAGTATACAGGAAAAAAAGAATTTTTTCCTCATCTTTTTTCTCCAGGCATCAGAGAGTGCTCAATTTTAAAAATAATGCCTAAATGATTTATCAAATTTCTATATTTTTTTTAGAAAAAAGCACAGAGATTTCACTTCCTATAATGGGATGCCTTTTTCTGGGAGACTGTAGGATCTTGCTAACACTGAAGTCCTACAGACATCACCGTGTTGTGTGACTGCCTCTGTCCTATGCAACAAAACTGTAACCTGACTTAGCCACCGGTACGGCTGATGCATATGGAGAGGAGACTGACTTCTCTATGAATTATCTTAGTATCTTCCTTTTGCTATCAAACTAATAATTTGATTTGGCTGCCTGTTGTGTTAATTTTCTGATTGAGTCATTTGAACTTATGGAGTTATTGATTCAAATTTAATTGTAACATTAACTTGACGTTTACATTGTTTAATATAATTAGCTCAAAGAAAGTTTGGTAAATTTGCATAATAAAAAGCTTCCTGAAGACACATTTTTCCCCTCATGTTTTCATATGAAACTGGCTATTCTGTCACCTTACCATACTGTCAAAAGTCTTAAGGCAGAAATAACCTCAGTTATAAATGCTGGAAATGACACATTTTTACTTACTAGCTACTAGCTAGTCCTGTTACACTGGCAAAAACCAAACATCAGCTCCATTACCCAGTTCTGTTCCTAATCAAAACAGCTTTGAAAGCTGTTTAAACAATTTATAAACAGATAACTAGTTCTGATATTTATTCTATGATAATTTTAATTTCTTTCACACTGAAACCTTGTTGTGGTTTAGCTGCAGCTGGTAGCTAAGCACCACACAGCCACTCTCTCACCCTCAGCCTCCCTGGTAAGATGGGGGAGAGAATTGGAAGAGCAAAGGTAGGAAAAATCGTGGGTTGAGATACGAACAGTTGTATAACAACAACAACAAACAACAACAACAACAACAACAACAATAATAATAATAATAATAATTTGTAATGAAAAGGAAAACAACAAGAAAGAGAGAGAGAAACAAAACCCAGGAAAAAAAAAAAGTGATGCAACCACTCACCACCTGGCAACCAACATCCAGCCCCACCCTGAGCAGTGATAGCTCCTCCCTGACCAACTTCCCCCAGTTTCTATACTGAGCATGACGTCCTATGGTCTGGGATAGCCTTTTGGTCAGTTGGGGTCAGCTGCCCTGGCTGTGCCCCCTCCCAGCTTCTTGTGCCCCTGGCAGAGCAGGGGAAGCTGAAAAGTCCTTGACTGGTGTAAGCACTGCTTAGCACCAACTAAACCATCACTGTGTTATCAACATTCTTCTAGTACTGAATCCCAAACACAGCACTATGCCAGCTAATAGGAAGAAAATTAGCCAAAGCTAGGACAATCCTTGACTTTATTATTTTTCGCTTAAGATTTGTAAGGAAATGGGAATGGGGGGGCATTTTTTTGCATAATTTTATCCATGTTTTCACTATTAGTCTTGTGAAGCAATCATGAAGCATGACTGCTTCAGGCAATCCAAGATCTCCAGATAAGTGAACTGACTAAACAAAAACACAATTTAGAGATAGAAATTATTTTTTTGTTGATATGAGAACAGGGGTTTTTTTCAGTTAGGTCAATGAATGGGAACAACAAGATCAGAAGGAATTAATTGCCTAAACCGACATGTGTCCATTGTCAGATTTACTTTATATTCCATTTGGTCTTTCTAAACAACAGGGACATTATTTTTAAAGCATTTATATCCCAGATGAGCAATATACTAAAGGCAGAAATATCCAAGAGGGCTCAGAGTCAGATATGTGCATGAGAAAGACATGAAAATATGTTCTCTATGAAAGCATAAAAGAACTTCACTTGACTTGCATGACTTTTTGTATCAAGCATGCTGCAGCAGTCTTTTGATTCTAATATGAAACTACAGTAAGGATCATTGCACTAATGCATGAGGATTTGTGATAATGTTGCAGAAATTTTACTGTCAAAACTGAACTGCAGTGTAATGACTTTTGTTATTATGGTTTCTAATAACTATTCAGCATGAATTGACCCTACATATGTTTTACTGCAATAATATGTCAGTTATTGAGAAAGTAAAAAAGAAACAGAAATCAATAGGCCCCCTCCCCCCAAACTCTTACTATAATGTGGCCACCTGAAGATAGCAGATCATGAATAAAAGAATGAATATTTACTTGCATTTTAAAGTAATTCTAATTTGCACAGAGACGATTTTTAAATAGAAGTTATGTGAACAAAAACAATTACCAAAGTTTTGTAAGACTGTGCCATGTGCAGTGCTAAGGACAGAGTCAAGTAAATAAGTTCTTAGCATATAATGACATCTCATACCTCTATATTCAGGAATCAACTCTAATTTCACTACGAGAATAAATGTCAATGTCTACAGTACAATCCTTGACATGTTGGCACAATACATGTTGAAAGTATGAAATTTTACTCATGGAATAGATATTTTAAGATTGTTCAGTACAAAAAGAAAGATACAGCAAATAATTAGTTTTGGTTTTCATGCATAATCATATTCCTGGTGCTAATATGCCAGTCCATTGAGATTTCCAAAAGAAACTGCTGTTACATATTTGCAGGGCAGAAACTGTATTAAGCAATGTTTTGTTACTGAAAGTCTACCACATAAAGACAAACCTACACATTTTTTTACACACAAGATTTTGCCACATCAAAATATGCATGTAAAACCAAATAATCTATCAGCATTATTAAAAAAAAAAATCTAACTGCCCTCAAAAACAAATGTTTAGGGAAAATATTAGGTACTAAATAGAATGTACTTAAAAATAATGTCAAGATCCACCAGAGTTTGTTCCAGTGTCATCTAGAAAAGATGGAAATGCGTATTCACGCTATAATGAATCTAGCACATCCAGCACGACAGACATGTCATTGGAAGATATAATGAGGGAAGCCAAATTAAAGAATGTCTTTGTGGAGGGAAGTGTCTTTCTCAAAAAGAGTGTAAACTAACAGACAATAAGAGTATCAGACTGCACTGATATTTGATCAAATGAAACATTAGGATAAATATAAATGCTTTGTGGTATTGATTATATATGTAACAAAGTATCTTTTCAGATAGAAAAAAATATTTTATTTTTTGTTAATGAAACTAAATATTACGTATTTATGGTCTGACCAGCAGCTATCCAAAAATATGGTACTTTTTAAAAACATAAAATTAATTAGGTGAACAAAACTTCATCTTGAAGTCATATAGCCGTTACATCTCTACAGTCATTTGAAATCTCTACAAAATACTGTCTAGAGATAGGATTACAAATGAACATTAGCAGATTCTGAAGTCTTTGGCACACAATAAAAATATGGTTTAAAAAACTTCAAATGCTTGAATGTGATTTAAAAAATTATACTAAGTCAAAGGAACACAATGGTAGCTCAGAATTTTTTAAATATCTGCATTTTGGAGTTCAGCTTTCAGACACATCAGGGTGACTATCCCCCTTTAAGCTTAACTTGCTTGTTTTTCATAACACAAAAACCGATGGCTCCAAACACTCTTGCAGAGAACAGTAATACTGAAAAACTGAACTTCAGCACTCTTAACTATGAATGAAGCCACAAAAGGTTTCTCACGTGTGATGTTGTACTTACAAATGCCACAACACATTTCTGAAATGCTTGTCTTTAAGAACCAAGCTCTTCTGGCTTATACAAGAAGCAAGGAAAATATCTGAAGTTACAATTTGACGAATAGACTTTTAATGGAACATAAGTAGTATAAAATTAATAAAAACTTATTGTAGCCTTCCCTTTTTCTTGTAATTGTGATGAAAACAATGAATCATCACCCCTTAAATTTGTCATATTATGCATTCCTTTCTACTTCACAGAAAGTTTATTTTCTATTTAGATCACTTAATCCGAGTTCCTCCCTTCAGTAGGAAACTACTGACAGTCAAGAGTGTTTCTCCCTTCTGACCACCCATTTCTGTCATTTTTCTATTTGTAGAGTTTTGGCTTCCTTGTACATTCTCTGATACTTCCTTTGGCTTTCACTCTTCCCTACACAGATTTCCCTCCTTTCTTCCATGAAGCTTCTTCCTCTTGTCCTTATCCCCCCACCTGCCCCCACTTCCTTTTCCTCTCTGTTCTTCAGGATAACTCTCACTCTTCTCCACAGAGTCCCCTGGGACTCTTTTTTTAAATCTCTTCTGGTTTCTGATCCTTGAGAGTTCACTGGAATACCTTTTGAAACTTCTTACACACACAAAAAAAAGAACTTTAGAAACTTCAACTCTGCTTAGTTAAAACTGAGAATCTTACCTAGCCTTTTCATTTCAGAAGCTTAACAAAAACACAAAATCTCATGGAATTAGTAAGGACTGAAGAATTGATAACATAATAATGGAATAAAGTTAAGATGACAAAAGCAGAAGTAGAATTATACACACACACAGAGAAGATCATCATAGTACCAGTGTTATAGAGTAACCCTTCACTAGTCACAGGAATTTATGAAAGCAAGGATGCTTTTCTCATTCACAGTAAACCTGAAACTTGCATATGTGTTACCTGCCAGGCTACTCTCTGTTATAGCACGCTAGGCTTTCCTTAAATATCCAGAAGAAAGGTTACCAACATCCAGAAGTTGTCAGCAGGAGAGGAAATCCTTTTCTCATCCACCTCATGTGTACAGCAATAGGAAGAAAACACTCATCTCCTCCCAAGAGCATGCCTTTACATTTTGGCATAGCCACTCTATTCAGCAATGTAAATCCCATTCAATAAGGGCACCTTCCTCAGTGCAAGGATATGTACAAAGCCATAACAAAACACTTCATCTTACCAAATCATGATTTCACCCATCATCAACATGGAGCCTTTTCAGGGGCTGAACAAAGCAGCTACTTAGGATCCCCAGGCAAACCTACTTCACTAGTTAGTGCAGTTACTATATCCACTCAATATTATGAAGGAAAAAAAAAAAAAAGCAATTTGCCTTTTACATTAGTATTTGTATAAATTGGCTTCTGGTTTTGAGTTATTACATATATAGGGAAGAAAATTCTCAGGATTTAGGGAAGGATGAACACTCTTCTTGAATGTTCATGCCACTGTAATGCATATATATAGCACAGCACCTAGAAGAATCATTACTTTGACACTCCTCCAGAATTGATTTTCTGCTGCAGTTGTAATTTGCTTATTAGCAAAAACCTAAGAACAAAATATAGCTTCTTTTTATAGGAGCTGTATGTAATCAACAATTTTTTTTCCTTTTGCCATAATTTCTAAATACTTTTTTTAATGTGATAATGGTAGAAATATTTTAATAGTTGAACTAGTTATTCATTTAACAAAGTGAAGAGTTATCAAAAAGCAAGTTAGATTAGCTGTCTCTGTAATCCCAAAATTAATATTGTGAATAGAATTTCTCTTCTTTATACACATACCACTGCTGAATGGCACAGAGGACTATCAGAAATTTTAAACATTGCCATCACTAATTTCTAACACAAGTAGGTATATGTATTGTAATGCTGATTATAAGCTCCTATAGAATAGCAACATACTCATAACCATTTTCTTCATAAACAAGATTTTTAAAAGCCAAACAAATGACTATGTAGCACTGCTGATGAAACTAGATCCTGTTGGTATTGCATTGCTATTTTGCTGTATTTTACTATGCTTATTTTATTGTATTCAAATTGAGAAGGAAAAAAGCAATAATATATCCCAACTCATTTGCAATTTTCTTTGCTTCCAGACTACATCACTGAGATACACGATAATATTCTCCATGCTATGTCCAGAAGAGGTAAACTATTGAGTGGGAAATCTGTTTCACAAATCTCAGCAAGAATTATGAAATTCTGAGAATGTGGAAGACAGGTATTCTTACATCTGAAGAAATAAAAAGTCCAGACAATAACATAGCATAGATATATTTTTCTGTAGCAAGGCTTGAAGAGACTATGCCCTTATTCTGCATTCAGAAAAAAGTACTTCAAATTCCTTCTAGAATCCAGGCATTTTAAGAAAACATTTCACCACTCACAGCATTGCCTCTGCTATCATGACAACAGAACTTAATTGACATGACACTCACTTGGCAAAGAAAGATAGGCAATAATTTCTTCTACTTTTTATGTTTTAAATCTCCAACTTGTTCTCCAAATATGGTTATCCCTAAGAATATATGACTTTAAACCCAGGTTTTTTCTTGAGATATAGAAGGGCTATGTAGTTAACAAGAATATTTTAGAAGGGATTTTCTTATTTATATTTGACAGGAACAAACTGAATACACTGAATTTTAAAATTAGAGATTAACTGAGGCAGTATATGAGGAAATGAGCAGTGGATGAAGATACGGGTATAAAACATAAAATGGATTGATAAGAGTAAAGTACTAGTGAATAATCTGAGTTTCACATCTAATTTATTTATTTGAAGTCTTCTACACTGTACTTTTAGAGAATGGACTAAAATATCAATATATTAGGACCTGGTTCCTGCACAAATGACCTGAGTTAATAAAGATTCTTACCTGAAATTGTTGATGTGAGCTTCAGGTCTGTGAGCATGACCACTTAAATGCATATTAATTTTCAGAAATACAGACGTGAAAGGCAAGCAAGCAAAAACCTGACTAAAATATCTGAAGAATATTTTTTAATTGATTATGGTTGGTACTGATAGGCTTGTATTTTGAGAGCTATCTAGAAATACTAAGGAAAGAAACAGAACAGACTTTTTCTGTGAATTGACATTCCATAACAAAGTTTTACAGCATCACTTGACTCAGGTTCCACAGGTTTCACTGTTATATTTAAAAAAAAAAACAAAAAACTGTCCTTTTAAATGTAACTAATTAGTCAATAAAACACTACACCTGGCCACTATACCTCCATCATGGAAGTTCATTGAACTAGATTTTACCTTTTCTCATTTTCATTTGATTTTTTTCTAAATTAAAGGCTTACAGAGCAGCTGTCGTAAACCTCACAATTTCCAGAAAAACTGCTTTATGGAGAATGTTAACGTATGTTTTAATTATTGCATAATATATTTATATAGAAAAATAAATACATTTCAAATGCAAAAGTGGAATTCATCAATAATGAGTTTTGAATACTTTACATGAACTGTTCTGTAAAAATAATAAAAAGCAAGCAAGAAAAAAAAGATACATACAGTGTGAAATAGCGAAGAAGAAAATAAGAATTCAGGTGATAGGTATTACTAGCAAGTATTCTATTGTTATTAAGTAGCTCATTAATCAAATGAATTTTAGAAATTAAATAAATGAATTGAATGAGTGATATTAGCACTTTACCTGCTGATGATCTCTAACAGCAACTTCCACCCTGATTCTATTGTCATAGACTTCTGTGAGGTCTTCTTTACTGTTTAAGTAGTAGTTCTGAAAGATTTTATATTCTTGAGCTAACCACAAATTTTCTTTAATGATTTGCTCCAGAGCAGCCTAAGGAGGAAAGTAATTGATTACACTTACTGCAAAATACCTTTCTAAAAAATAAAATTATAGGTCACTTCCACAATTTCCCTGACTCATTCACTTACAAACATCTGCAAAATATAAATGACAAGATTATGGTCTCAGTGAAACAAATGGAAAAACTTCAAACGAATTTCAAGTGGCTAGGATTTTGCTGAATGTATTTATACTGAAATAAATGTTATTAATAAATGATCTGTACAGAAAATGATGTTGTAAATAGTTAAAGTGGAAACTACTGAAAAGAACACATCCTCTAAGACCTTTCTGCATAGAAATTGTCTTGTCTTAATTGCCAGAGAATATATCAAATTCTTCACCCACATTTTACTTTTCAAAACTCTTATTTTCCAACTTATTTGTAAAACTGACACAATGCAACACTCATGTGTTTTCCTAATAAATTTAATGTTTTTGATTTGATTAACTTGATTTTAAAGACTAACAATTTTTGACTCTCATAGTTTGCTACCAGGTGAAGTTGAAGTCATCTGGAATGTGTGCTTCTGTAATAAGAGAAAATTCCATTCCTTTAAATCTGATTTGACTGAATTTTCTTTGATTATAACGCATAATCTTGCAACATTCACATGATTTTCTAAGGTATTTTATCTAGGTTACAAAGATACAATCTGATTTAATTTATTTTTAAATTGATTTTTGACAAGGAATTCTATTTTAATTTTCATTATTTTTCCATTAAAAAGCACTTGGAGGAAGGAGAGCCCAAGTAAACTTTTACCCATAGAGTTATTTGAATACTGAAATTTCAGAGACTTTTGACATTCAGAATTTCTTTTAATTTCATAAGTATAAAACAGGATGTCTGACTTTCACATTTCAAAATATTCCTTCACCTATGTTTTAAATGTACATCTTTAAAATGTCATGGCTAATGATGGCAGTACTACCCAGCAGGGAGGAGAGAAGCACAAAAATAACCCCAGTGAGCAAGCCTGACACTCACTAAATCTACATATGATGTTGCCTGTTGTATTTGGGAGGTATTTCTGTTAAAAACGCATGCACATTATAACGTGGAGTGGAGTGGAGGAGAGTTTACAATTATGGGAGTGTGTAGAAGCCTGGGCCAACTAATTAAGCCCAAATGTCCACATGATGCGTGACTTCCCTAATCTAAGGCAATATGTCTTCTAGTGCTAAAAGCTTTTAAAGGTAGAAGCCTGTCAATCCAGCAGGAGCGAGGGCAGCCCTTTGACTTGACAGTGAGTGAAATGTTACCACAGGAGGTGGGGAGCAACCAACTGTCCTAGTAGTTGCCTCATCAAAATCCAAAAAAAAGCAAACATAAATAATTTTGGTTTCATTTTTGAGAGAGGAATATTACATGTTATTCTGTTTACCTCCCTGCTGCTCTTCTCAGCATCAAGAGAATACTTTTAAAGTCAAAAGGTGCATGCCCAAGGTAGGAAAAACATATTTTGAACATAAAGGAATTTAGATGAATTTTCCCAGGTCACTGGTTGAAGGTCCAAGCCAACATTTATATGTGAATCCTAAAAGAACCGGACCCTGTTGCTGCTAGTTCAAACTGTTTGAAAGGGCAACGTAAATACATGTTGGGAACAATTCTGAAAAAACAAACATTTTAGCCACGTATTATAGCTACTAGTTTGCCCAGAACCCAGGAGGGCTAGGGAGCTTTAATAAAATTCAAACCTTGCTTTAGTATCTCCTGTGTCTCTAAAAAAATCCTGTGAAGTAGTGGACTAATAAGTCTAAGTTCTTCTGGGGTCACAGTGATAATGTTGAAAAATCCATATGTTTTCTGAGTCTGTTCCCAAGTGGGTAATTTAGATTCTCACCTTTTAAAGACAAAACTACCCAAGGGAAATAGCAGCATGCCTGAACAGGTTTCTAGCCATCCCTTGGAGCTACTTGAATTTTGGGAGTTCCCAAGACAGTTAGCGTATTAACAATGATTTTACTCCTTTTTCTATATGATGTCTTAATCAAGATACATCCACTTTTCTATCTGTATTTATATGAAATTTCTGAACACTTAGGCTAGAGACTTGCTGTGGTTATACAACTAGTTGAAAAAATTCTTCCTGTACAGAACTGTCACTCTCTCCATCATTACAATATTAAAATGCTATGTGCCTTTCAGAAATCTCAGAGTAATAAGAAGAAAGATGTAGAATTTAGTGAAGAAGATGTTATTATCTCCTTTATTAATCTTTGGGTAGAGGTAAAACCTGTTTTTCAGTCTGATACCTTCCTTAACACACATATACTGCTTGATGTTAGTATGTTAGCATGTTAGCATTCAATACCTGCACACAAGTAATGTTTTCTCATCACAGTATTTTCACATATGTAAGGGATATGGGAAAATGACAGAAACGTTTGCTTGTAGAACATGAACATCAATATAGCAGTTTTCACAAATGTAGATAGTTGAGTTCAAAACAAGTGAAGTCCTACTATTATGTATAATTTAAAATGGTCCAGACATTTTGACAAAGAATAACAACATACCAAAGAAAAGAAAATAGCCTTCTACAGATTTTATAAGACTCAGTGGCTATGTCTATATGACCAATTATACTAGTTGCTGAGTCCCAAAAATTGCTTCACCATATAGCTTATGTCAGCTGAGACAGATGAAGTGAAATGGTTCTTTTTCTCTAATTCACTCCTTTGAAAGATGAGCTGAGGTTCAGAAAGCAAAGAACATACATTCTTTAAATACCTGACTGTCACTCATTGACATTTCTGCAGAGGGTTTGCCAGAATGTAGGCAAGGGAAAAAAAAGGTTTTAAGAGCATTTTGTCTTTATGAGAGAGGAATGGTCAAACTGTGATCAAACTTGGGATGCCAGAACATACACTGAAATGTACACTACAACTCTTTCTCCTGTTCTAGAAGAAGAGGGATATGAATCTCAAAACTGATCATAAGATATTTAAGTAGGCATTTGTTTTATCTCTGGCACTCAAACTTCTGAATTTGTAGACTTGTGAACTGATAAAAACCACCATGATTCATGTGCTTGTTCTTTGGCTCTTCAGCAAAACTTGAAACCAAAGACTTCTGGTGCATCAGTCTTTGTCTACAGGTACCTTCAACTTCTTCAGACGTTCTGGAACTGATGTCTGAAATATGGGAAGAAATTTTCTACATGTCTACATTCAAATGATGTTACTTTCTTCAGTGGAAAAAAAAGTATAATTCAGGGGAATGTCTTGAAGTCTCTTACATGAAATGAAACTCGAGTTGCAGAGTAATCAAGAGAAACTAGCAAAGTCTGTATTAAAAACAAATGAAAGAAGATACTTCTGTGCACTATGTGTAGTTAAGCTGTGTGGAATCTTAAGAATATCAAAAACTTGCAGAGATTTAAAAGGGACATAGAATTTCTAGGAGGTAATTTCCACTGAGTTTTATTAAATAAAAAAAACCAAACCCAGGCTTAAGAGATCAGAAAGTCAGGTGATTCTTCTGGGGAAGTATTATAACATGCTTGCCCTGTTGTTACACTCTATCTGGACATCTGGTATCAGGGATGGAATACTGGCCTAGAGGAAATTTCCACCTGATTCAGCACATACAATTTTTCCCCTTTATGTTCTTTTATTCAACACAGCATCCTAGGAAGTGTCTCTGTTTTCCTGAACAGGAGGAAGCTGGAACACTTTTCTGCATGTTTGCTGAATACATTTGAAGTGCAGTTCCTGTCTGCTGTAATATATATTCATACTGAGATAATAAAATATGTGGAATCAAGAAACAAATAAAAACACTAAATGCCCTCCTCAAAACCATCAACAAATTATTAGCACAATGGCTGCTGAACTGGGCAACAGAAGAGCAGATACAATGCCATGCAACACAATGATTAATTATTAGTCCAGTACCTCAGGACACACAGAATTTCTTGTAATAACTAAACTTTGGTCTTTTTAGGCTGCAAACAATGATCACCACCACCATGACTGCTACAGACAAGCAAGGGATACTTGCTGTCGGCAGCACAGAGAAAAAGGTACTCCAGGTGGGGTCTCACGAGAGCAGAGTAGAGAGGGAGAATCACCTCCCTCAACCTGCTGGCCACACTTCTTCTGATGCAGCCTGGGGTATGATTGGCTTTCTGGGCTGCAAGCATGCATTGCAGAGTCATGTTGAGCTTCTCATCAACCAACACCCCCAAGACCTTCTCCTCAGGGCTGCTTTCAATCCGTTCTCCACCCAGCCTGTATTTGAGCTTGGGATTCCGCCGATCCATCTGCAGGACCTTGCACTTGGTCTTGATGAACTTCATGAGGTTCACACAGGCTCACCTCTCAAGTCTGTCAAGGTCCCTCTGGTTGGCATCCCTTCCTTCCAGCATGTCAACCACACCACACAGCTTGGTGTTGTCAGCAAACTTGCTGAGGGTGCACTCAATCTCATTGTCCAAGTTGCCAGCAAAGATGGTAAAACAGTGCTTGTCACAATAGTGACCCCTGAGGAAATCCACTCATCACTGGTCTCCACTTGGACATCAAGCCATTGACCACAACTCTTTTGAGTGCAACCATCCAGCTAATTCCTTATCCATCAAGTGGTCCATCCATCAAATCTTTGTGTCACCAATTTAGAGGCAAGGATGTCGTGCGGGACAGTGTCAATTGCTTTTGCAGAAGTCCAGGTAGATGATGTCAGTTGCTCTTCCCTGATCCACCAGTGCTGTAAGCCCATTGTAGAAGGCCACCACATTTGTCAGGCACGATTCGCCCTTAGTGAAACCATGTTGGCTATCATGAGTCACCTCCCTATTTTCCATTTGCCTTAGTATAATTTCCAGAAGGATCTGCTCCATGAGCTTGCCAGGCACAGAGATGAGACTGACTGGCCTGTAGTTCCCTGGGTCTTCCTTGTAGTTGCATGGTTGCATGTTTGTGTGACAAAAGTTTGTAAAGAATTGTAGTGACAAATCTCAGGATCAATGATTTTGTACACATAATGATATACCTATAAACATGATATAAATCCCCGTGGTTTACAGGGTCAACCATCATTTCAAATGGTCAGTCTGACAGCGGTGTTTTATTCGAAAGATAAGAACAATTGATTTGGACAATCAGGTGCATCAGCACAATAAACTAATTATTAAAGGATCTATATTAATTGGTTATACTACTTAAATCTGATGTTTTAAGGAATTAAATTGGCTTCCCCAGGCAGGAATGACTGTTTCTTTTGTAGGCATAAGGTACCCTGTTCATAGTATGAATAGCAAAATAAGAAATAACTTCTCTAAAAATTACTGTGTTTGTGTGCATCTGCCCTTCCCACTCCACAGAGCTTCCCCAGAGGAGTTTAGCAACATTTTTCCAGTAACATCTGTTGCACATCATATGTGTCCCTTCTCTGGGTATAAAGAGCATGGTAATACCAAGTGCCACAAAGTCACTGTAATACACTTGACAGGTCCCCCAGCTATGGAAAAGAAAGTTACTGTAAAGCAAGTGTGAGGCGTTGGCGTTTCTTCCCCTGTCTGAGGATCGATTGATGCAACTGATGCTTATTAGCAAATAGTTTGGTCTACAAGTCACAGAAGCTACAACATAATTTGTTCTAATAAAACCCCTGATTCTCTCTCCTTGGGATCTTCTGTTGATGCTGCCACCAGCATTTGACGGTTGGTAATTTATGCACCAAGGATCACACAGGTACTCAGTAAATCTCTAGAACTGAAACCCTTTTATGGTACACAGTGGAAACAGCTGAGCCCTGCTTGAACAAGCTCTAACATAAGTCAGGGGATTTACATTGTTGATAATATATACTGATCTAATACAGATTTTGATGGTCTCTGAGCTGAAACAGGTCTTCCCCTGTATCCACTGCCAAAGAAAAAAACCCACATGGCCTGGAGTTACTGAAACTAACTCTTCACCTGAAAGACAATATCTTTTTACATTTGTGGCATGAATTTTTGCTTTATTATGTTTGGGAGGAATTTTAGAACATGCTCGCTTAAGAAAATACAGAGACTGGCAGAGGGAAGTGAGAGATCATATTTTTGAATTATTTGCTAGAGAACATTTGGAACAAATTAATTACTCTTTCAGTAAGAATATGGTGTAAAATGTTTTCTGAGAGATTGCGTTTTTCCTACCTACAAACTAAAGTAACAATAACTATTACCAGCCTTTCGCTGATAAAACAGCACTCCAAATGGCAGTTCCAACAGTTTTGAAAAAAATAAGTTCAATTCTTACAAGGGCTCAAGTAGAGAATTAATATGGGGAATAAAACCAGATATGCATTAAGTGTTTGTGAGAAAATTCTGTGGAATGCAAGTTACACAAAAAATAAATGCTGCTAAAATAATAATGAAAAAAAATGCTACTAAAATAATAAAGCTACTAAAATATTAATAGCAAATATAAGCACATATAATATATAAGCCTCAACCTTACAAGTATTCCAAAATAAATAGTATATAATACATTTTAGGTCACAATTCTTCATGTCAGCCAAAGCTGAAAAATATTTTTATTTTTTCATATAAAGTCTTTTCTACGTATGGAATATTCTTGACCTCCCCAAAGTTATTTTTGGCACACGAACTAAATTATATTGATACTAAAAAGAGACCACAGTTTAAGAGAAGTTCTGAATGCTCTAAGATTATTTTATGTTGGTGTACCCTTTATCCATTATTATATTGATGCAGGAGATCTGAAAAAAATAGAAGGATGAAAAAATTTGAAGTACTAGAAATATTTAAGTTTATCTCACTTCAACATTTTTTAGAGTCCCAGAAATGAAGTACAGGCACAAATCTTGGAGAAATCAAAGGATTTACCAGCCTAAAGGCCTGAACTGGTAAAACAGGCACCAGCTGCAAGGCCAGGAAACACTCCATTCTACAGGGTATGTAGTGACACTGAGTTTTAAGATGTGAAAGAAAAAAATAAGCATCTAGTCGGGCTCTTTCCCATGAAGGTGTCTACCTCCAAACTGTAAAGCAGAAAATCAGAAGCACATGTGCAGTCTACCTGATAATGACCTGCTACTAGTGACAGAATTTTGGGGACTCAAAACACCTTTAAAAAAACTGTAAATGGCTCTGGCTAAATGGCAGTCTATTAAATTGGTTACTGATAAAGAAAGATTTGAACAGACCTCACAACTGATTAAGCAATTTTAGTCCTATCTTTATCTGCAGTCAAGAAACCCTGATTACAGGGAGGAAACTTTTGCTTTGTAGAGTCCAACCTCTTTGAAAGTCATGAAGAATTCTAATGGTTTCAATGAAACTCCAGAGATGTTTGCATATGCTCCAGTATCAGGTCTGTCAATAGCTACAACAAAGAAGTTTTGAACTAGAAGAACTAGATGTCTTTCAGAACATAAAGACTTGAGTATCTCTCTCATGTCTATCAAAAGTTTGAAATGTTTGTCCCTGCCCTGCTAAATAGAAATTTACCTTAATAGTACTGTTTGACAATTAACTAATTTTGTTGTCGATAAAAGACAAATACATTTTTCTTATTGAAAGATTCAAGGACAGGAGAACATTGTCTAGGGCTAAAATTTTGCCTTTATTTCAATTTTGTGATCAGTCATGATCACCAGTGTTCAGAAGGAGAAAAGCAATATTCAAGATCTTCAGAAAGAGACCGGATTTCTTCTGTTTTCATTGCTGCAAAACCAGAATTTGGCACAGGTTATACATGTTAAGCATGTATACTTTATGTATAGGCAAATTCAAGGGACATGCAGGAGACTGGAAAGTTCCTAAGTCTTGAACCAGTATGAGATCAACCTCAAGGTCTTGGTAATTCTCTTCAATAGCTCCTGAAAAAATTGTAAAATTGTGTTGGGAAGCCCACTGAAGAACAGGCAGTGTGTAAGAAGATAAAGAAAATGAACTGATGAAGACAGATCTTCACGACGTCTGGTTCCATGATTGTGTTAGGGCTCAGTACTGATTTGCTGGCTGCAACTTGGATATGTCACTTAAGTCAGTCACAGTCCTTTTCTTTCTTGATATTATGGAAACAGATTGGTATCAAAACACCGAACTGGAAGTACAAGCATGACGCCTTCAGGTAGTAGGGGTCACTGACGCCATCAGGAATATAGCTTCAGAAAGCATAAGAGCAAATTAGTGACTCCACAGAATTGAAACGTAAAAAAGTATTAAAGCAAGCAGAACACAAGTGAAAGTTCAAAGACAAAAAGAAATTGAATAAATAACACTGCTGTTGCAGAAAAAATGAATGACAACAGACTATAAAACAAAAAGGAAGAGCAAACACATCTTGGATTTGATGCTAACTGTGGAAAAGTGTAACTTCAAGAGATTTTATTACAAGTTAATTGGAAACTATTGTTATGATATACAGTGCCAATAAATCAAGGATTTATTGAAGAGGATCTCATCAGATCCATTGGTTCTGAATGCTAATGGAAGAAAACATCAATCATTCAAAGACCAGAAAAGATAAAAAGCAAATTCTTTAGAGCTATGCAGTTGGTAGCAAAATGCCTCTATATCACAACAGATGCTTACTTTCTTTTTTGAAAAATACATTTGCTTTAAAACCAACATTTGTGTTTATTGAGAATAATGTGGAAACAAGAAATATAAAAATGTTCCTTTGAAGTGTGTCTAAAACTTTAACACTGAATTTAAGTTCATTGTTGCAGACTTTTCCATACAGAAAGTTTTTATTTCAGGAAAAGTACAAGCCACTCGTTTGGAATAAAACCAATCTATAAATATAACGGAATGGAATTCAGTATCAAAACTCAGGTTAAAGTTGAGATAAGTATAAAAAAGATTTTGAAATTACATAGAATTAAGAACTTCTCCAATCCTACTTCCCCCACCATACCTTAAGTTTATGTGCTTTGTCTGAAAAGAAAAAAAAAAGTTTATGATTTCATTATTGGTTTCTGCATAACATAGTTTTAGACTGTTAAACACAAACTTATTTGCCTATTGTTGCATCATTAATTTTTCTCTTATATCATCACAGTTTGATTATATGTACCTGTCAATATTTTTAGAGCATATTATGAGAGAGAACTTCACTTGCAATGTTATTCTGGAAAAGATGAAACTGCATGGGAATGTCCACTTTTTTATTGTGACCAGTTAAAGATTTATAAAGGCTCTCATATATTTAGAGATGGACAATTCTGCATCACTAGGGGAAAAGGCTAATTACTCACAGTAAGGTCATTAGATACACTCTTTTTGTCATTACAAAGACTAATATTTTTGCATTAATGGCACTATGCAGAGTAGATGAAGCAAATAAATAATAAACCTGCTTATTCAAATGCTAATGCAAACCCAAATGTTCTTTCAATTGTACAGCTGTAAAAATTAAAGTGAGAAAGGTATTGAAAAAGTAAACAGTAATATTCAACACAATATCTATTACCTATGCATATCTCCCATATCACTACCGTGTCTCTGAAGTGACAGAAAGGTGCAAATAAAGATATTCATGAGATAATCGTGCTGATTATTTTACTAAATTCATTGGAAATTTAAAAACCTTTTGTTTCTTCATTAAAAGAAATGTGGAAAATATACTGGATTTTACAGAATAATATATTTTATTTTTAAAAATGCTGTAGCCAACCATAAAAATATTAGCATTCAATTCTGTCTTTGCAAATTCATCCATTTTAATCTTCACAAAGTTAGAGGCATCAGCTTTGAGACTTTGCACCCAGAGGCTTTTATAATTCTTTGGAAAATTAATACCACCCTTGATGGCAATCAACATTGATATTTTGTTCTAAAGTGACATTCCAAATAAAACTTTGTAGAAACATATTTTGGCTAATCTCAGTATGCATACTTTGGTCCACTGACAAGCCATTTGGCTTCCGTGAACTTTCCCATAGTGATAATGCACATGGCTCACACCCAGTGGTTGTCTTGGCTGAAATTTTTTGACCTCTGCATTTTTAGTAGTCATGCCCATTCAAACATCCATAGTAAAAGTTCAGCTGCTAGGTTTTTGTTTATGAAATTCCCCTAGGAGCTCCTCTACGGGTATATAGTATGATCTTAATCATTGTTTCTCATGGAATTCTCAAATCCAGTAACTGATGTAGAACTTTTGACCTATTTACTTCGATTATTTCTATAGGCAATATTGAGATAATTAAGAAGATTAGACTTAATTTTGCCTTTTAAAGCACTTATTGAAATATTTATAATGAAGAAAAACTTCCTTAAAAGATTTTTTTATCCTTTCCAGTGAATAAAGCCTCACTTTCATTTCAAGAGGGAGCAGAAAAAAATCTGTTCTCCCTACCTTATGTTTTCCAGATTTTTCAAATTACAAAGAATGTATCTCCACTCGTCTCTACTCCAATTAGAATAAACTGGTTTAAAATTCTGAAAAATGCAGTTTAGATAACCTTCACTAGACAAAACTAAACACATAATGAAAAATTGAACAAATAATGAAAAATTAAACAAAACCTGTTTTTTTGGTTTTAATGGATTGTTTTAAAAGTAATTACTTTTTTGTCAACTCTATCAGCTTTCTCAGTAAAAACCTCAGAAGTATCCTGTACCTTATATATTAAGGCAAGTAAATTTTAAACATAGAATATATTATCACTATAATTAAATAGAATACCAGAATTTCAGTTATTCGGTTAGAACAGGTCTGCATTCAATAAGAGCATAGTTCGGCTCTCTGTCAATGCAATATTGTGCTTGTCTGTACAATTACGCTTGCACCTCAGGCTCTCTCTACTATATTAAAATCTTGCTAACTGGAAACCTGAGAGATTACCTTATTCTCATTTCCCTACCATAAAGAGAGTACTTGGCAGAAATTCCTTGTTTATGAAACAGAGAGATTAGAAGTTTTCCTTTTGGTTGTACTCTTTAGGGTGAAATCTAAGATCTGTCTTTTTATGCAAACTTTAGCTGTCTAAAACCTACAACATAAATGTTATGATGGGCCCAACATACAAACAGCAGAAATAATGCAATACACACAAATCAGATCAATCACATAAAGACAGCAAGATGCACAGAGTGACAAGAAACAAGACATTGGTTGAGAATCCAAAAAAGAAGAATCCAACAGATTTTGCGCGAAGCCACTCTATGCTGGAAACTGCCTGCCTTCAGCGGAAGAATTCTGAGGCCAGTGTGGAGAGCTTAACTTCTAGAAACAAACCAAAGGTACAAAAAGGGGACCAACATCCTTAAAAGTATCTGCACATGCATATTGCCCACAGTGCAGAGCAATGCTAACACAAAGTATAAAGGATTTCCCTACTTGGTAACCTAAGGTAGAACATGGTCAAGCTTCACGAGAAGCCATTTTCCAAAATACTTTTTGTCACTGCATGTAAAGACAACATTTACTGCAAAAAAAGAGCCAGGAAATACCAACGTCAGAGAACAAACAGTAGGACACAGAAGATTATAACACATTCTGCTGGTTGTTCACTGTATAGCATATGCCACCATTTAAATGATGCCTCAGAGAAGCCAAACTTCAAATCATAAATGGTGTCATAAAATCTAGTGAAGTAACTGTGTAAAATGAAAATATAGCAACAGTTTATGTAAATTGAAACATTTTATGCAAACTATTTACACAGGATTGTTAAAGAATTAATAGTGAGGCTTCTTTATTAAACACTCATTTTAAAAATCTGGTAATTCCCAGAAAAGAAATATACTTTCCCACATAATGGTAAAAGCATATTCACTGGAACTTTTCAAATCAGAATAACATTTTACAGTAACTCTTATAAACAAACAAGGACAACTATGGCAAATAGTTTAAACTGAGTGTAGCTATTTTTCCTCATTAGAATTTCACAGAATCCTACCAGCTCAACAGCTGTGTGAAATTTGACATTTTCTGCATAAAACAGGAAACATGGGTATTTAATGTATCTTCTAAGCAAGTAACCATAACATGCATACAGACACACAGTCTTTCTATGTTTTTATCCATATACTTATTTCACCAAACAGTAGTTCAGAAAGTTTATTAGTTTTAATTTTAATTAAAGAATTATAATAAATAGCCTGCTCAAACTAAATGTCATTGGGGGATATATTTGTAATAATGATATAACAGTAATTCTAAAGAAAGCTAGTTTTTCTTGACATCAATGTCCCTGTTTTTCTGCAGTTGTTTTGGTTTTTAGCACTGCTCATTCACTTCAGAACTGTCATTTTCTATAGTAAAGGCACAGTAGTTGTACTTGTTCTACATAAAAATGCTAACACAGTCTAATTTGCTCATTCTTGTAGTTCCAAATGTAGTTAGCAAGACTGAAGTCACAGGCATGGCCACTGAGAAAGAAACGGCATTCTCGTGTTTTGGATAAGCCAAAATTGAGTTTTATGAATGTCAACCTAAAAGAACAAACCAGCATGTTCCACAAATATTCTCAGAACCAAAACCAGGATAAAAAAAGGCAACTATGAGCAAGTAAAGCTTTTTGAGAAATACCTTCTAAATGTACTTTTACCCCTGTCTGTGTATGGATGTGCTGTCACTTATGACTAAAGATGGTTTCTCTCTCCATATCACGAGAACATGGTCAGCACATGGGCAAAGCAAAGGGAGCTACACACAATGTCACTTCCTCCTCTACTACAGAATCCCAACATAAAAAAGGAGATTGTTTGAGGATAGGAAAGAAGGGATATAAGGATGAGAATAATTTATATGTGTATTACAAAACATGAAGAACTTCAGTGATCAGAAAGTGGTACCTTTTTCTATCTTTGAGTGATGTACGTATTCATAATGTGAATGCTCGAAGCAGTAAGTTCCCATATCCACAATCATCACAGGAGCAGTTGCTGAGTTCTTGAAGCAAATAGAATCACTCTATCACATGCTGCATTAGCTTTGAGTCTTCCTCAGCATTACTGCAGTGGTTGATAGGAATATAGATAATGCTTCAGGAGACATTACGAATGTCTTTAGCAAAGCCATCGATACAGCTTCAGCTCTGATGGGTGCATTCCAGTGAGTGACAGCAAAAGGCTGAATTTGGGTGGTTTCACAAGGCACCTTGACAGATTTCATATTCTGTTTATGTATTCATGCAGAGAAGGCTCTGTCCACATCAGCAAATGACATGAACAATTTTGCACACCATCTTAAGAATTTAGTTTTCCTAGTAGAAAAGCAAAAAATTCCCTAGATGTCAAAATGGAAAACACTCTCAGTTTTCAGGTATGACATGTGGAAAAGTAAATGCAAATAATGACTCTGTGGCTAAAGTGAAAGTCAGGAACCAAGAAAAAGTGTAGGCCAGCTACCTCCTATCTGGAAAGAACATCATTTGTAGTAGACGAGTCATAAAGGTCTGAAGTGTTTAACCCCTCACTCCTTATCAGGGAAATGTCACACATGACTACTTCAGCAGGAGCTAGACTTTGCTGACTTTAGAAGAACTGTTTCTTCTACATACCAGGGGGAAAAAATTTTACTGCCATGTTCTGTAGTACCATAATAAAAATGAGGATAGCCATTCATACTGTACCTAAGTATGAATGTTTTCATCTGTGGGTACAAGTTCAAGATAGTCATGTTAGTCTCAGTTCCTTCAGCTATCAAAATAGAAAGCTTTTCCTTTGTCCCTCAGTTAGGATAGTTGAAAAAACCTCTATTTCACAGTGGATTGGGATCAGAGCAAGATCTGCTTCTTTGGCCTCTTTACAAACCCAGTAACCTTTACCAAGATGTTAACCCATCTGGTTGCTCCTCTTGGACATTAGATGCTATTCTTTCTGGACAAAAAGCTGATCATCCAAATATTACATTGCTCAGTACTACAGTGCAAAGTCTGTTTTTAATGGTGAATGGTCAAAATCTCATGTCACCTTCCTCCCACGAGTAAGAGAGGAGGTCTCAGTACAGTATATTATTTATAGTAACTGGAGGGTAATAGGTTTCTGATATTTGACCACCTAACAATTGATATCAGAGGATACAGAACACCTCTGATGCTCATTGAATGATAATCATTACCAGAGTTAGAAACAGGATATGATACATTTTGTATAATGTACTGCTAAGGACTCAATATTTGGCAGCCATGACAGGTGAGGAGGTCAGGCAAGATAAAATGTGAGAAAATAGGAATCTTGAGCATGAAATTAAAGGAATGCTTGGGCATGAAATTAAAACTTTGCCTTCTGTTATGACAGATCACTATATTTTTTCATATTCAGAACAACCGTTACAATCTTTAACACTAATATCTGAAATACAATGTATTTGGTGACATACTTTACTTGATAACACAGTACATAGTGTACAAACAGCTGAAGAAAAGTGCTAAAAAATCTAAGGGATAAACTAAATTTTTTATGACTGTTTCTGCAGACAACACTTTTAGACATATGGGTTACTGTGTGCTTATCTTAAGAGAACATAATTTCTACTATATGCTATTACTGTGAAAATGTATAAGAAAAATGTGTTATGTTTTATATTCATATCATATCAAAACAATGACATGGCAAAAATTTAATAAGAAAATTATAACCTAACTATTTGTTCATTGTTTTCAGTACAGCTAAGGAGTTGTCTAATGGCTTATTCTCCACATGCCATTCGAAGTCTACTAATTTATGCTAGTGCTATCTACACTACCTAATGAAGATTATATACTCAGCTTTTCTACTTTCAAACTCTTTCTTGCTGTTACCTCATATTTTAATTTAACCATTGGAAATACACCCATTGGTTTTGCTTTGCAATTCAGTGGGATCATTTCTGTTCGTTTTATGTGGACTTCAGAGAAAGGATAGCAATTATTTGTAATTCACGGAGTATATTGTCTATGAGATTCTATACACTTGGGGGATCATTACATGTCTGGAACTTAAAAGGAGCACTTAATGCATAGCATTATTTAGCATGGTATCACGTAAAAATCCCCATATGCGTCTTGTCCCCAGTTCTTCTCCAGTAACACTTGAGGAAAACAGCTACCTTTGAGGGAAGGGAGTAGGAGTGAGTAGGAAAGTCTAAAAGCCATATACTCATAAACACAACTACAGGCAAATAACAGCCTTGCCTCCCAAAACTCCTTCTGCTTTTGAAAGATCAACTAGCATCAAAAATCCTCTGCAAGACAGTAGCATAGCATTGTTCTGAACAGTACATATGTGTTACAGCTTTTGCACAAGTCATACAACTCTACTGTCAGGTGTACAATGTACCAAGAATGCAGCATATTGAGCTTCTGAATTTAGAGAAGGTCCCATGCAGCTTCCTAATAGCAGCATATCTGAAAGATTTTAGGAAACCTATCACCGTTCCTAATCTGTCTGCACGATGATTAACTGTCCTCTCATTAGCAACAAATCATTCAAAGAGCTATGCAAATAATTCTGATCAATTCCAGGATGACTTTATAACCCTTTTAAAACCTACAACTGCTCTTGGTATATGATGAGATGCAAAGAAAAATAAAACTGTGAAGATGAAGTGCAGTTCTTATTTTAGCATATATATTATGAGATCACAAGACTTTCTTGCCTTTATGGAAGACTGTAAAGGAATGGCAGAGGACTTCTGTGCAATGAAAGAGAAAAGCTGGATTTATCTACAGGTTTTTCCAGTTATTACCATAAGATTTTTTTTCTGCATTACCAAAAACCTGAAGATTTTGGTGTTAAGACCTCTCTTTGCAACATATTTGTCCATTCCATTTCTCAGAAAGGAATCAAACCACAATCCAATTAATTTTTACACATTATGTACAGTTGAGAACATAACTTGCATGTCTTAAGAGCCTGTCCAGTGCCTTAATCATAAAACTAGACTGATAGGGGGTACATATTCACATGGATCACAGCAAAGAAGTGAGATCTAAGCATTTAATCCACATACTGAATTTTAGAGGAGACACAAGTGAATGTGGTATTTCCTCTCACCTGTGAGCAGGTCCAACATGACGTATTTTGCATTGCATCATTTCTTCCTCTTAAGAGAAGTCTCACATATTAGTAAACTGAGACCTGTGAATCTGTGCTCTGCACAATTTGGAGCTAAATATTTATGGTACAGATAACAGAAATAGCTAATTCAACAGAAGCAGAATATTGTCTTTCATGGTTTTTTTGGTTCATACCTCATCACGATTGGCCACACATAATTATGCCAGTTACTAATTTAGATTGGTTAGCCTCTATAGGTGCCTATTATATAAATTGAAACACACTATACAAAACAGCTTTAATACAAAGCTTCTCATTCTATGCCGATAATAAAAAGACATACAATGAGGACAATTAAGTAAACCTAATCTTTTCTAGCCCTCAGCCAAAAGTGTAAGAAATATCATGTCTTTCTCACAGAAGTCCTTATAGATATAGAAATGTTCCATCATTCTTGCATTATACATCTCCTCGCTTATGGTAATTAACTAACCCTACTCAGCTGGCAAATTTTAAAAAAAAGAAAAATATAAATGTAAACTGAAAAATATCTTTTCTGAGCTTTGTAACTGCTAATCCCAACCTCATGTCACACTGTCATATGATCACATGGCAAGTCTGTTCATTCCTTCACATCAGCGCAATAGCTATGCACAAGAAAGGTGTTGAGGGCGTTGTATTCCTGTAGGAGTTTTCTTCTGGATGAGATATAAATGGAAGGTCCTACCCAAATTGGTCATTAGCAATCCCAGGGAACTCTTCATAAGAGTAGGTGTGTTAACTTCAGTCTCCTGGCCAAATTCCAGCTCAGGTAATTACATTCAGCCTACCTAATTTCCCACTGCAATTACAAATACAGAGAGATCCTTAATTTCCAGTCCCAAGACACTGTGGAGTGTTGTATAGTTGCTGTGTTTCACCCAGGGTGCCTGCACTTCAGTGGTGGATAAAGTGAGCTGTGTATAAATTGTGACAGTTTGTAAAGCATTTAGAATCATTTGAGATGAAAGTGCTATATAGTTAAGATAATTCTAATTGAAATAATTGCCTGCCACTGATCTAAATATCACTTGCAAAAAATCTTTAGAAGGAAACCTTCCTGGTCCTCTGGACAAATCAGCTAGTAAATATTTAATCAGTCTTAAATGTAAGTATTAGAATTTGGAACTGCATATATGCAAGAGAAAGATTAAAAAACATAATTCTAGCAATCTTTAATGCAGTTTACAAGCAGTTGAGCCATTAGCAATATAGGATCACTGCTCCAGTGCAAGATTAATGGCACATCCAATCTGTCAAACTTCACTCTTACTATTAACATCCCAACAAAGACCTTAGACATGCATAAATCTACCACTACGTCAAAACTGTCTATACAGCAAGACTAAGAAGGTTAGCAGGTACCATTAGACAGGGACTGTTTCTAAAATGGGCTACTAGAACTCATATTAAATTCATATAACATCTCCACACAGTAAATGTGTAAATTTTCAGTTTCTTCAAAGTCTCTCTCTTGGGTTTCATGTCCAAAGACTAACTAGATTACCACTGAACTGAAAACTCTCTTGCCATTAAATTCAGGATGATGCGACCCCATACTTTAGAAAACTGAGGAAAAGAAGAAAAAGAATATCCAACAGAGCTCAAGGAGCATAAGTACAAATAGCTGAAATAAACTGAATAAAACCTGTAAAGTCCATTTCATTCCAAAGGAACTACAAACAAGACCAGTATGTAAACCAAGACTTGGAACTGCTCTCATGAAGCCGGTACACTAGTTTATTTTTACTAGTTCAGTGCAGTATCCTGTGATTGGAGTAAAGTTTTATTCTATGTCAACTTACATACAGGCTTAGTGCTGCCTTCATTGTCACTGTTGGACAATGGGAACGTATTATCCCAGGGCATAAAGGGTTCCATAAAGGGTAGGTGGAAGAAAATGGAAATCCAACACCGTTTAAGAAAATCAGTGAATAAATTACAAAAACTGTCCATTTGCCTGCCCCTTTTAATCTTACTGTCGTATTCAAACTATTGGGCATGTAACTGAATATCTCAACTGTACCTGAAGAAATAATGGAGCGTGTCTCTGCAGTAAAACAGAACGGCACTAAACTGATGAGTTTAACCCAGCAGAAAGAGCGGCTGTAAACATGACAAATGCCTGCTATTGATTTCAGGTTTAATTACTCTGTGCAGCACTGACAAAGCCCATCAGATGTTGTTGTGAAGTGTAAATGGAACAAACTACACTTCACTGCCCATAGGAAACTGATGGTGTCTGCAGTTTGCATTGTTTACTTTATCCTCCGTAAACTTCAGCCTTGATCAAATTAACAAGTGCTACTAACCTCCAACAAACTACAGTGCACTATGATTTTACAGCAACAGCCTTGGAACAATAGTTCTGCAGCATTTCATTGATAACAAATGTCTGGCTAATGACAGCATAATGGCAGCTGCTGAACCTTACTGTCCAGCACTGCATGTCCTCTAACCAGGCTAGGAAGAACACCCTCTCTTGCATTTCCTCTTATTTTGGGGGAAAGGATGGATTACTCGCTTAATATTCCTGATAAAACTTTTAGTTAAAATATACTGCCCAGGCTATCTAGGAAGCCTCTGTTTTCACTTATAACAGCAGAATAATAAAATCAGGCCATGTCTACCATGTTGCAGCTACAGCTCAAAATGTTCCCTGAAATCACTTCCTTTTTTTCAGACACGTACAGCCCTACTTATTCACCCTTGTAGCTTTTCAGTTCTTCCTCAGTTCTCCTCTTCTTCCTTTTTTCTTTGTGCTAATTTAACATTCTAGCAACCAATACATGTAGCATACAAGGTCTAAAACATGAATACATTTTGAACCAAATTATTGCAAAAACCACCCTATTTTTTTATTCATACACAAGATAATTTCTTGGCTTTCACCACATTGAGACTGAGTTTGTTACTTTACAGATGAATGCTGTTGTTCATCTTGTTCAAATTTTCTCTTTCTGGGATAAGATTCTACTGTCAGCATAACTATAAACAGCATTGTGGGGTACATCTTCATTGTTTTTATTGTGTGCTGTACACAAAGGGGCTTTGTTACAAGTTACCTGTTCAGAAAATAGAAAACCTAGGTACTGGTTTGAGTTGCTCAAGCACTGACAGGCAAAAGGTCTTTTGATATTCAGCCTGCTCAGGTAAAGCAGTAATTGTGTCTCCTAACTGCTGCTCTGCAGACCCACAGCTCTAAGGCTTTGCCTCTTGTTCCTCAAAGAATGAGCTTAAGGCATGTATCCCCTTACTGTTTACAACCATGTGAACACAGCACGTAGACACAAATGGGCTAAGTAATCCGGACACTCTCACTTCCTTCCAATAATCAGCAGAATCTAGAGGACATGGTTTAGTAGGCATGGTGGTATTGGGTTGATGGTTGGACTTGATGATTTTAGAGGTCTTTTCCAACCTTAATGATTCTATGATTCTATGATTTCCCATGAGCAATAGTCATAACTACTCTTGCAGTATGAAGAACTACCCCAACCTCAAGGTTGATGCTGGAAGACTCGTATTGTCCAAATACAAAAAGTTTGAACAGTTTTCAGTGATATGACTGAGAACTGGAAATATGCCCTTATGGAAAGGAAACACAATGATTTAGATTTTTTTTTTTGAAAGAGTAAGTTTTTAAAATACAAGCAAATTATTGGCAGGGAAGTTACATATTCGTTTAGAGAATACCACTGCAAAGAATCTGTGTCATGCTGACATGTAGGAAGGCCAGACTCGCTCCTAAAACAGGCTATTTGCAGTTCCTGAAAAAAGAAAAAAAGGTCCTGAATTTGTGGTTATTTGCAGCCAACTTGGCAAAAAAAAAAAAAATAGTTTTCACGTGAAATCTAGAAATTCTTCTTAAAATGCAGTTGGAAGGTAGAGTGGGCACTTAGACCCACCTGTTTCCCTAACTAATATAGCTTTACATGAAAAATATGGGAAGGAAGCAGGTTGTAAATCCAATGTTTGAGTCAGAACTGATGCCTGGTGCTGATTTTGTCAGCATCTTCTGCCTCCTAGTCTCATTTAAGGAACTCCTCTAGAAAAATTTGCTTGCTATGAATACACTTTTGCATCTGTCTTAGAAACTTTAAGTTCCAAGGTCTTCCTGAACAGTTGGGCTTCTCAAACAAGTTTCCTTCCCTTGTCAATAGAGGCAATACAAAATGTTGAAAAAAAATTTATATGTTCAAGAAAGATATAAAGGAATTTAAAAAGAGTTTGGATCATGCTGGTTTTACCTGCCTTCTTGTCTTGAAGTGTTTACAATTTGTGAATTTAAATATCTTCAAAGACTGAGCTTATTATGGGTGAATTTGACTGAGGAGATTATGGAAATCCAGCTGAGTCCCAAGAGCTGAAAAGGTCCCTATCACTACCTGAAAACTTCTTTTCTTAGAGTACTGAGAGACTTAGATCCATGATTATGGGTCTATGCCTTGTCTATGGTGTAGACCAACCAAATTTACCGACTAAGAAAGGATACTTTTAACCTTGCCTTTGAACAAAAATTTGGTGTTCTTCCAGCATGTCTTTTATCTATATGGGAAATGATGATTAAACATTGAGATGAATAATCACCATGCAAAGGTTTCTATGATACCAAGCTCTGCCTACCACCTAGTAATCTCATCTTTTTCTTCAGCTAACAACTATCAGGATCTTGCTATTCCAGGAAAGCACATCTTTTGTGATAGCACCAGTTTTTCTTTTCGCAGTAATCCCGATACTCAGATCTCTATAGCAATATCCAGAAAGGGAGAAAACCACATAAAGATATGTATAGCTATTAGTATTTAACTCTTCCATCACAGTCATTGGGATACTAGAGAACCAAACATCTATATGTCAGAAACATTTGCGTGGCCAGGTTGCAGTATTTGGAAAATGGTTGAATAGATGACTCTATAGCTATTTTACTGATTCATTGAAACAAAAGATACAATACTTCTATGAAGCTGATATGCCCGATGATATGATTTTGAAAGACCAAAGCTTTTATTACACAATTCCAAAAATATGGAGTCTTTGTTTCCTTCAGTACTAGATTTAAGGTGTCAATAAATTACGCCTGGACTGTAACAATTCAGCAGAAGTCCAAAATCTGCCAAAATTCCTCCTTGCATTACAATAAACCTGATCAGAGTGACAGAACAATTTTTTGTAATTCTTTTTTCTTCTGCAGTTAATCTTCAGCATAGTAATATAATTATTAGCCTTATTTCATATTCAAGAAAATTCATTATCAATATTTCATGGAAATAATTTTCAATCCAATCGTTCTTATAGCTAAAAGTGATGATTATCTCAAAAGCCACTACAGTAAATAGAAAAAAATGAGATCTGCTCATGGGTGGATCTAAAGAAGATAGTGACTGGAAAGTTAAAATTCTACAGAAAAATTCTAGATGTAGAGAAAAGTGCTGCTCTTAAGGAAAAAAAAAAGATTAAACTTGTCTCTTGCCAGCAATTCTAGATTATATATATCAATCAAGATTGTGGATATCTCGGCTACTTTAGAAGGCTAGCAATTTAGTCTTTCCATCTTCTGCCATGATCGATGTACTTTTAAAACTGCACTTGCCTCAATTCTATTGTTTAAGATGATCAACTTTCTGGACTCCATGGAAGATTTATCTTTTCCTCAGTGTGAATTTCCTATAACCAGTCTATAACACCCATTCTGTTCATGGTGACTGGATCTAGTATATCACAGCGATGCCGATGATGAGATCATTTTTTTCTCTCTTCCTTCAAGTTTCTTAGTCAATATGTCTAGTAGGTCTCAGCACTTTTTTTTTTTATTTTGTCTACATTACTTTTCCTTATTCTATCTAAAGATAAAACTGTGAAACTCAATAAACTATGTTTCTAAGAAACATTCATTTTATAATAAATAAGCTCAAATTGTAACATTCACCTCACCTTCTCATAAAGTTCAAACATAACACAGTAACTGTGATACTGAGCGAAGGATTCAACCCCACCTCCTTTCTGTACACTCTTCAAAATTTAAACAGCTTTTAGATAGTCATCACTTATATTCAGCATTTTTGAATTTGAAGAATCCATCTTAGTGATGTGGATGAAAGGGTGAAACTGTACGATTCATGTGTAAATCTCAATCAAGCCTTTTCATGTACTGGGTCAGCAGATTTCTTTTTGGAAGTACAACATGTTGAAATTCTTATTCCAAATAATTGGTTTGACTTCAGAAACTTTTTAAAGATCTAGACAAGCTGAAGCTATCTGTAATACATGGCTGGCCTTTCCAACAACAACTATAATTTGAACTGACTGCATGGCAGTCTTCACAGGTCTTTCTAATAGCTAAATCGCTCAGTGCAGTTAACTCCTGAGGAAAAGTACACTTACCAAGGATTGACTTGCCACAGAAAGGATAACAGTCATGATAATGTAATCCTTGCTGAGTTTAAGGTACAAGTATCCCAGGGATACTTATTGCTAAGGATAGTTATCCTAAGGCTACTTGTAGAAACATTATCCAACGTCAAACAATTTTTTTAGAGCCTTACATGAATGTGAATAGTCAGATTGAAAGTAATAAACTGAAATACTGGAATTGGAGGAGTCGATAAGAGGAGAGGATTCATAACTAAGTAGTGCACATTCCTAGCCATTTCAGTATTTTCAAGAAGTGCCACAGTTCAGCTATTGCCCATCATATAATCACAGAATGGTTTGGGTTGGGTGGGATCTTTGACAATCATCTAGTTCCAACCTGCTGCTGTGGGCAGGGACATATTCCGCTAGATCAGGTTCCTCAAAGCCTTGTCCAACCTGGCCTTGAACACTTCCAGGGCATCCACAACAACTCAGGGCAACCTGTGCCAGTGTCTCACTGCTGCCTCAATCTTTTGCCCCAGTGTGAAATAAAGCATTTAAAATATGCTTGGAGCTTATTAAATACTAAACTAACCAATACTACTATTCTCTGTTGGAAAGCCTTATCATGCTTAAAACTGAGCATGTGTTAAAGGCACTGTCTGAGTCGAGAGCTAAATAAACAACATAATATTAAAACCTATTGTGAAGTGTTGCATGCTTGAATTATTTTCTTTTCAGTGAAGGCTTGATTAGGAATTTCTGGTTTTGTGAAGCTAAACAAATCAGGAATACTTTAAAGAATTAAAAGAGTATAAAAAGGTTAACAAAACTGCACCAACTCCCACAGATGTCTAGGCACATGTTTAAATCCGTGGTATGAGTAATCCTATCGAATGTGCAGAATTTGAGGTTAAATGCGTAATTCTAATATACGCTACAAACATATACTAAGGCAATATTAATCTTGAATACGTATGTGCACAGGCACACACAAACACAGATATTTAAAATAAAAAGGGTTTTTTTTCCAAATTGAAGTTACACAATGACAAATGTGCCCCAGTTCAAAACATATCTTTGTTGGCTCGTAATAAGGACCGCATGGAATCCATGTTAAAATGAAAAGTTAAACCACTTACACTCCGAGTAGAATGAAGATGTACAGATCTAAATCTTGTATAACATATGAAATGCCTATGCACAATTGATATGTAGGACTCCATTAGATACTCTGTCACTGTCCAAATACAATTTGCTTTTCCTTTTTTTTTAAAATGAGTCAGTCAGAAACCTCTGATAGCACCATTTCAAATGCAAATAATTCTGTTCCAACTGCCTCTTTACATTAGCTAAATGAAGTCATCAGTAAACAAAATTGGAAGAAATCTTAACACAACTGCTGTAAACAACTTTAAAAGTTTTATATCCCAAAAGATTAAAACTGTTAGAAGACAGTTCAGATTCACTGGAGATGTTCACCACTGGTAAAGTTTATAGTCAAAAAATAATCTCTCTCATCTCACCCAAACTGATACTGGTCACAGCAAATTATAATCAAAGATAGATTTCTTGGAGGGTGATAATACCATTAGATTTAAGGAATTAAAAATACATGAAAC
Source organism: Gorsachius magnificus (assembly GCA_034008185.1). Lineage (NCBI taxonomy): Eukaryota > Metazoa > Chordata > Aves > Pelecaniformes > Ardeidae > Gorsachius > Gorsachius magnificus. The sequence continues at coordinate 47,934,758 of CM067082.1, read as the reverse complement.
TTTTGAGTTAATGAACAGGGTCCTTAACTGCTCATTTAATTCAAACAGCTGTTTGTTAATGCCCTAAGCAGTGTCATAAACTGTGAAAATACTGTTGAGTGCAAGACACTAGTTAATGCTATAAAGCAACACATGCTCTAATATTAAAAGGATTTAATGGGATTAATAGAGAATAAAACATTAACTCCCTATTATGATGTTTTTAGGACCCAAGGGCAAATTCTGGCTAAAAAGGACTCTGGTTCTAAAAGCACAAAAAGTAAACTATAGCACTGTACAGCAAATCATGGCAATTTTATGCTCCTGAAAAAAAGTGGAACCCTGATAAGATCACATCTGTTCCAATCACAGACTGGATAAAATCACTGTTTACTAAAGTCCTAAATAACTAAATATGTGGAACCCCAACAAGATCCCATCTGTTAAGGCTACAATTTGGATAAGGTCCCATTACAAAAAATTTCTATATAATAATATATTCACTACAAAATAATGAAAATTTTTATTTTCTTCAGTTTCATCAATTCTTTCATAGAGATGCATAATATTGTAAAAATCCTACAGCATAATTAACTGGCTTGATGAACATTAATAACGTATTAAGATTTGGATTGTCAATTCAAAAAAGCAATCAAAAACTAGTCTTAGTGTTTAAGCTATATAATCTCAGTCGTATGTTCTTAATTGTGGTTATTTCAAATACATCTATACAATATTTTTTCATTCCTAATGCAACAATAGGTTTGATAGTATATTTAGTTCATGTGTAAATTACAAAAGATTATTATCTGCAAAGGTGACTACTACTTTTTCTGGTTTTCTTTTGAAAGAATATTCTTCTAGGAATAGAACAGGAAGTAGGCTGAATTCACCTTTATAGGTAAAGCATATTTGGAAATACTAGGAGAATTTAAAAAAAAAGTTAATACAGACATAGAAATAAAATCTATTTCAAGTGCACAACCTTTTATAAAAAAGTCATATTGCAGAAAAAAATAATTAAGGATTTAGTCTTTTTTCTAAAGATTGAAGGAAGCAAAGTTAAACATTACACTTTCACGTCCTACTTGTTTCCAAAACATTATTAATTGCTTTATAGGGTTGTAGATAAAATGATATGGACTTCTGTCCTTTTAAACTAAAAAAATAAAACAAACAAACCCTAGTGATATTTTCTAAGCAATATAAATACAATTCTTCTGTTAATTCCTGTATTTAAGATGCTTTAAAACATTAATGATAATTTGCAAATGCACTTGCATAGTAGATATTTTCACCTGGATATCTCAGATCATGACTTTTAAAAGATCGCAGGACCAGAGAGAGTAGAGCCTTCATTTTTAACAGAAGTGAGGGCTGACAGCCACCAAAAAGGCAATGAAAGCTGTGGATGTTCATCATTTCTGCTTAAGTTCAGCAAGAATACACATTTTCAGTGCTTAGTGCCTCAAAAGGAAATTGCTTTAAACCAGTCACATATCCAGGGGATAAGTACAATCTACTTATAAAGTAGTGGTCTTCAACTAAAGATTGTGTTTAGATTTCCAGATATCAGCCTTTTCCATAAAAATATAGCAATTATTTATAGAGTGAGGGAGAAGGAATGAAGAAACAAATTAAGAAATGAAGTGTTCCACATCTAGACAAACCTTAAATATTTAGAAATGCTAGTCAAAGTATATTGAAAAATCCAGTTTGTCCCAGCAAAGATTTTAGCTTCAGATATGGGCTGCTGGGGTGTTTTTGTTAGTTTGTTTTAGTAAGTGAACATATAAAGCAAAAGAATGTTCCTGAATTTATACTAGATTCCATTTGCAATAAAAGGGCCTATTTCCCTGACCCCTTCTGGCGGGTAAAATCATTCTGACTTTTTATCTTGGACACTCGTGTGTTCTTCCCTATAGACTTTCTTTTCCATTTAAAATACAACATTCAAAAGATCCCTCCTGACTTCTGTTCCACCCTTCTCACTGTGTAACATATTCACAAGCCAGCTTCTCCATGAAACTTTTTCCCATCTCAACTTGCTTCTATGTGCTGAGTCCTTAGAATTTGCTTCCCTATAAAGCTCGCGTGGCTGCATTTTGTGAATCTGCTCCTTACAATGCTGCTTCCCATTCAGTGGTCGTCACTTAAAAGTTAGCATTTGCCAAGTGTTACCACGTGGTAATATTTGCCAAGTATTAATACACGTTCTGACGTTTTGCAGTGCGGACAGGGGCTTCTACTAAATGCACAGCAACTGTGTAGAACCCACTAGAAAACACCAGGCAGCCTTCCTGTTGCTGAAGGTGACTATTACAGTGTCATTTGCCCTAAGATTTCCTATCTCACTTAGGTTTGCAAACACTTCCTACTTAATAAAAAGCTGATTTAGTATTTCTTGCATCTAAGTAGAAGACATATTCCATATCACAAAACATTCAAATGTATTGTTTTCATGATACACATTTATCAGTGCTCATTACTGTGTACTGGGTCTGCTGGGATACAGTTAAGTTTCTTCATAGCCGTTCGTAGGGTGCTGTGCTTTAGATTTGTGACCAAAATGGTGTTAATAAGACGTTAATATTTTAGCGATTGCTGAACAGCGCTTGCTCACCATCAAAGCCTTCTCACTTTCTCACTCTGCTCCCCCAGTGATTAGCAGGGAGTGATTAGATATAGGGTGGGAAGACATCAGGAGGGGATGCAACGAGAGATGTTATTTAGGGAGAACACATGAGCTTTACCACTATACATGAAATATTCCCCCACTGCCACAGCATCCACACTCACTGGATTAGGCACATGAGAGAGTATGGTACCTCCTTGCTATTCCCTTTAGCATCAGTTTACGGAACTGCTCTCCACAAACTTGCTTATTCCCTTTTGGAAGCACTAATACTCTCTGTTTCCACAAACTCCTGTTTATGGAGACATGTATTACTGACTGTGTGAAAAAAAGAGCTGTTTTTAAAATCTTAATTTTAAAACTATCTCCTACTAGTTCGGTAAGTGGTATCTGGCTCTAGTGTTGCAAGATTTGTGAATAATAGTTCTATGATCACCTTATTCAATGCTTTTATGGCTTTGTCAGTGAGGCTCCTACCACAGCTATTTCCAAAAAGGGTTCTAGAGGCTTATTCAAATGTGACTTTAGAAGACAGTGACATTTGCATCACTCTGAAAGAAGCCCTGCCGCAGAAACTTGAGATGATCTTATATCTCCATTTTCCAGGGGTTAGAAATATGAAAATGAAAGGTAGTCTTCTGAGAACTAGCTACCTAGGCATCTGAAGGATTTGGGGATACAGGGAAAATACCATCCTGGAGAAAGAGTTTAAACTGGAATTTGTTTTGCATCTCTCGGGAGTAGAACAGTTGTATTTTAACTGTACCTGAAAGTTAAAAGCTTAGTGTAAAGGATAAACACCCTATCATAGGTGGGAAGCAGTAGATAAATAGATAAAACTGCTAAGTTTTAAGTAAGCCATATTTGTGTGGTTATTTTGGAGAAGACCTGAGATACAGAGAAGTATTGGAAAGGAAAGGAAGAAAATTCTTTTCCTCTAGGTAAATTTGTTCTAAAAGGAAAAATGACTTAGCCTAAAATTCAGGAGACTTTTTCTCTGCCAGGAATATGTAGAAGCTATCTGATGAAAAAAAAAAAGCCCAACTGTAATGGAAACAATAAGACATAAAGGCATACAGTAAACAGCCATATTAAAATTCAGAGAAAGGGTACGGAGCGAAAAACTTAAGTCTGTTTCGTTGACATGAATTTAACAAACCATCCTCACAAGAAAGAACCCTTAGGAAGGGAAAGACACAGACTGGACCCAAATAGAGACAAATAATTCTTAAAAATTCAGGCAGGGAATCAATACATTAAAAAGTTACCCAGAACTGAAGCCCATACATCCTGGATTACTGGACCAAAAGGTTTCATTCCACATAGGACTCACAGTACCCGTATCTGTAGTCCATTTGAAATAGTGTAAGTAGAAAAAGAACAGGTCTTTCTGGCTACTTTTTGTTCATTCTATGATAACATAAGAGACTGAAAACCGTTTAACCTTATAAGGAATGACTGGACAAGATAGAGACCACTGAAGACAACCAGTGCCATGCTCAACTTGTAAGAGAATTCAGTGGAATTAATGGGGCTAGCAAAGAAAAATAGACAAAGCAAAAAGTATCATATGGACACAGATTTAGAACTTGCATTATCCTATGGCAATCAAATGATCAAGCTGATGCTTGTTAGAACAAGTACAGTTGGCCCAGGCAGCTACACAGAAAGTAGTATAGCATATCAGATGCTACATGTTATCTAACCAGGACCAGTCCTGATGGGTTTACAACATGCATGATAAAGCTTTCCACTAGAGGAATGATCTCATTCATGCATCAAGACAAAAAAGGTAAATAAAGATTGCCTAATGGAGTTGAGAGTGCCTTGGATGAATACTTTGGAAGTTGTGGAAATTTCCATGGATCTTAGCCTGTGTTAAATTAAAGAGGTGAAATAGGTGCTGGGTATATACATCACCAGAGATTTCCAACTTCCACCCCAAAACCCAACAATCCCTCTCACTGAGGTCAAACTATGTCCCAGAACCCTGTTCAATGTACCCTAACAAGTTCAGAGGAATTGAGGAAAGACCTTTAGCTGAGAATCCAGAAGGTCCAGAAATAACTGTTATGGGATCATCTTGGAGCCCCAGGTAATCCTCTGATGTGTTAACTGGGAAGTCACATAATAGAATCAAAGCCTGTTCCAACTGTTGGAAATGACTGTCTCTCTCAGATGCATTTCCCATAGCCTTGCTTTGATGAGCTCCTGGGAAAAGACTGCGGTATTAAATACGATACTGAATGAATGTTTACTGACAGATCTCCAACCCCTACACCACTAGGACAGGACCCCAACATTTGAAACTCTACTCACTTTAAGGAAAAGGTGTAGACTGTTCCACCTCAAAGGTCTGGCAAGTTCAGTCTCTTGTTACAGTAATGAAAACAACTATGTGTGAGCAGAACTTCAGGGCAGAAGGAACAATTGTAGTTTATGCAGGTGTCAAACTGAAAGGGAGCAGTTCTGACTTCGCATTTATATCTACATTTCAAAAAAATAAGTCAGCTAAGCTAGAGGGAAGTGAATCATCATGGGGATGGACAAATCCTGCAAGAGTTAAGTTGGAATGGAAAGTTTTAATGCAATATGGGAGTAATCACTGCACATATAACTTTGCATCATCTTCTTGAAATTCTGGAGGGATGAAATAAGAAACGTTATGGTAGAAGGACAATTTATAAAGAACTTGAGACTATAACAAAGAAGGAATACTTTGTTGAACAAAGTAACTACAAATATCATTCATTCAAATCTTAAAGCATTCCAATTTCTTATTTGACAGGGAAAATGGAGAAGGAGGGGAAATTAACCTTCTTTATATCCCAACTCTATTAACTTCCCTCACCATTTATTTATTACAACAAGACCAGGTTATCTCAACATGCCATTTCAAAGATACACAAATTAATGGCAAACACATATATTTAGCCATATACAGGGATTTACACTGGAACAGGATCTTTATGGAAGTAAATAAGTGAATCTTCATGGAATTCTAAATAGTGAACCTAATCAACAATAATTATTTGTTTCTACTGAAAATGGATGTGTTCTAACTGTATTTACATACTGAGAAAATTTTGGGAGCTTCTTCAAGGCTGTTAATGGTTCCTCTCATTCATTAGTAGACCATGTTCCTCATGGAATATGAATTCTATCTCAAGAACCTATTTTAATAAAACTAATTAACATTATGTGAATCCTTTCTGAAAGGATTTTAATAATAATGTTAATAATAATTTTTGCAGCTTTCACAGCTGCCAAAAAGGAAAAAAGGAAAAATATAAAAAAGGAAATGCTTAAGTAGACAATGCAGAAAAACTTCCTCATGATGGCGATATCCATAGATTTTGTAAGCACCGAATTCAAGTTAAAGGTGACAGTTCTACAGTATTAGCTCACTAACATATTTTAAATCTTGTATTTTCATATGCAGAAATACTAAAAATCTTTGTAGTATTAACTCATCTGCAGGTATTGTTGCATACAGCACTTCCACAAAACAGAGTTCAGAAATTCAAGTGACGGCAAACAGTCCAAGATTAAAGGATCACTGAAGCAAGGCTTTAATCAACATCCATAAGAAAAACTTCTTCCATTTCAGGGCCTAAGTTTTCATCTTGAAAGACTTATGCCTGACCAGAAACAGTTGCTGAAAATCTTGCTAACACTATGTTTTGCAGCTAAACTACGCACAATAAATTAGCTCTGTCAAGGTTGAAGGTTTGGGGTTTGAAGGGAGAATTTGATGGTAACCTGGAGTTTTTGGGTCAGCTGGTAGAAGAATGACAGGACTAAAATCTCAGAATCACTACATGAATTTGGAGCAAACAGTCCTGTTAACTAAGTGTTCTGATGATCTCCTGTAGAGGATGTAATACTGAGAAAGAAATACATACAATCACATCAGTAGAGAACCAGTGAGTTGTCTGGGGACCAGATCCTTAGCAGGGAATGGAAGAAATCTGCCTTTCTGACAAGATCAGAGGTATTCCTTATTTTCAGAAATCTAAATAAAAATGTCTTTTGTAAACTGTCTACTGAAACGACTTTCCTCGAATTGTCAAACAAAATAAGTTAATAACGATGAAGCAAAGATAATAGAAGTTCTATAATAAGGACCACCCTTAGAACCAAACTACTTTTTCTAACACTGCCCCAAAATTATTTAGACAGTGTCTGTTACATGCCAGAAGAATTTTCTCATCCTCTTTTTTAGCTAAGATTTCCAGACATGTGTATTATAATCCTATTTCTTTGTCTGTCACAGTTTAAAATGCATTAATAGCCCTATTCAGGCAGACAAAACCCATGTTTCCACTGCCTGCTATTTGCCCAAGGAATATTGTTTTCATCTGCAGGCAAAGACTCTTCAATGCAATCTTGGCATCTAGTACAGCCTGTGCTGATACTGGAATCAGCTTTTCTCCCCAAAAATCATGCAACCTATCTGTAAGAATTCCGCGATGCATGTTGCATGGTAAGGACTGTAAGAGTGCATTGATCAACCCCACACGTAGCTCAAGTTTCTTGTAGAAGTCATGTATTTGGGGTTTGTTAGGCCACTATATAACCTGAATCATGGCTAGACATAAATAAAGTATAGAATGACGTTATCCCAGCAAAGCAGATAGTGGAGTAATTGGTAACAGAATTGGAAACAAAGCTACAAAAAGGGAAAATAACAAATGTACATTCTCAGCATCTATCTGAAACTTTCACTCTGCTCTTAACTTCCACCCCAGGATATTCAACCAGAATATAATTAGTGTTTGAGGCTTGTGGATAAGCTCAGACAAGCACTTGTCCTGTCAGAGTGAGATTCTAGCAAATCAACCTATTTGTTTGATTAAGGTTCTTTATTTACACCTCTTTTTGATTATGCAGTCAGTGAATACAAATGAACCCTAAAAGGTAGATTGGGTGCCCAATGTTCCATCCTCCCTCTAGCACATTTGGAGATAGTATTGTATATGTGTTTCATTCTATTTCCTTCTCTTGCTTCTTTTCTCTACAGATAGCTCTTTTGCACTAGTAAAAACGCAAAATTATGGTTAAAGGGTTTGGGTTTTTTTCAGTTAGGCAGCCTAATTTTGACTGACATTTAGCATCTAATACAAGTGCATAAGGAAAGGGTCTTTCAACAGACTTTCAATATTCGTTGTTTCCTAATCCATTCTTTGTAAATCAAAACCCTCTTTATTACAAGACTAAAAAAAATCATATAGCTTGAGAACCAACTAGTACAAAAATACCATATTAACAGAAAAGTAATTTTCCTGTCCCCAGTAATTCACTCTATCAAGATACCTAAAATGACAGAAAATGGGTATAGTACTGGAAGTGCTCAATTTATATGGCACCTCCTTAACACTCTGGTAATTTTAATAACTATACGTACACCCAAATTACTTGCAACAGGCCAAAAGAAAACCAGTATCAGAGAAAGAAGAAATCTGTCCTGACTTTTGGTTCTGTGCTTCAATTCAAAATACTCCTCTTTATGCTGCTTAAATCTTCTGGAAGAAGGGGTTCATACCTATTCTGAGAAAATTAAGAGAAAAATTTGGGAGAGCACTCATGGTAGATTGAGGTAGTGGCCATGGACTGCACAACTGTACAGATATAGATGCTACTTGAAGCACTTGAACAAGCAATATCTGTTCATCCTATTTGTTCAAGTAGCTGCCATAAAAGGCTGCCTTGTGTTTTGGGATTCTCTAGGCATTTCCCACATGTGGGCATAGCTACACTTCCTGGCTTTTTAAAGAGTGGTCAAAATAGCACTTAGCATTTGTGAGAATTTTCATAATGGTCAACCTTATAACACAGAAGTTTAGTCTCTTTAAAGTGCCCCCGTAACCCATGAAAAGAATAGACTCCTTCAACAAAGAGCTAAGAACAGCAGTGCAATTATTTGCTTGGAAACATTCCTGAGACTCTTGATAACAAGTGATGGACTAATACTCTCTGTCCCATTCTAGGGACTGAAAATATACCCCCACATGCCCAACCCCCACCTAATATTGGGTACACATCCCATTGCTCAAAATTTGTAAACGAGGTACCTCCTACCCTCTGTGCTCTCCCATCAAATAGCTGCAATCTAATTGTAAGAACACAACATTACATGTATTTTCTTACATTTTCTGTATTTTTCACAAAAGTTTTCTTCTTCATCTGTCACTGTCTTTATCATTTTAACACAGAGCCTCCAATTCTTTACCATTAAAAAGTAAAAAAATGGAAGATTAAAACAAATCAATGAAAGGATGGTATAAGATGTGACATTTCTAGCAAAAAATTATGTCAAAGTTCAAATTTCACCTTTGGCTAACAAACATCAGATAATAAAATACATTTTATGTTAATGGATTTAGTACAAGTTAGAAGACATCATAGTGTTCTTAAGAAAAAGTAACACAACTTCTTACACATCAAAGAATCAAAAGGACCCTTAACCAAACATGGATTTTTTTCTTAACTGAAGTGGTACCAAGACCTGAGACAATCCGAAAGCTGAAAGTGAGATTCTTGAACGGGTCTATTCTATAGCTGAGTACAGATTAGGAAAAACAATACAAGCTTTTTCAAGTTACTGAAAGTGAAAGCATTTATCATCCCTGGTTAATACCTATGGATGTTGACACTATGGACTTCTGGTTATCTTCAAAATGAGTGGTATCAATAATTTAGATTGTTGAAATCTCATCTATCACATCACGAGAGCTATAGGTGCTGTTTTTCTCCCCCCACTCAAGTATACTTTTGGTATTTTAAAAAATAATTCAAACTAAATTTCTGATATGTTAAAATTACAATCCAGAACTTGTTAGAAAGTATTCTTTTATGCCTCTGTGTAATGTCTAATTTTTAAGTTTAATTTTCAGTTCACAGTACTCAAGATGTAGACGCAAAGAAAGGTGAAGAGAAAGATGGATAATAATAGTCATTAATTTTGTCACTAAACAATGAGGCATAGCCTCCCAGTTTTTATCGCTGCTGTCAAGATAGAATATTAGTATTAAACCTTGCCTTCATATGTATACTGTGTTTCCACATTCATTTGTATCAAAGATAGTATCAAAATTGGTTACAACAAAGGGAAAGCTAAAGAGCAATAAAATTATTAAGACAGTTTGAGCTTCATATCTACAACCATAGGTACAAGATAAATATTTGTCCTTACTACAAATATTTCTTACTCCTGCGGGATCCATAAGATTATTACTGAAAACCTGGAAATGATCCATGATGATCTTCTCTGAATGATCTTTTTTTTAAATTTGTTTATGTTTTCAAAAGAATAAAATCAAATAAATCTCAAAAAATATTGAGAGAGGAAGGATCAGGTAAGGTAGCAAGATAAAAAGTTGAAGTGACTTTACAATTCATGTCATTAAGTATCATGTCAGGATTAAAAATCAGGATTTCCAGACTTTCAATATAGCAGTCATCACTGAGGGACATCTGTCAGTGAAGCAGAATTACAATAATTTCTGTCTGGGTAACTGGTTTTCATCTTGGATAGTTTTAGGGAAGGCACACTGAGCAAAACAACATTTCTGTTCTCAGCAGAAAAGTAAGTATTTATTTGCAGGTGCGTATACGTTCTATTCTAAAATGTGGTCAGGGTTTGATTTAGCAAAAAGGAGTGGAAAAATGGAACAAATTTGCTTGGAACAGTCAGCAATCTAATGGAAATATTTAAAAACAATTAAACAACTAAAGAGACTTACTGCTGTGAGTAACTAACTCTTGGGTACTGTATAAACATTTATCCCAACAGCACACACCACACTTACCAGCTCCTAATTGACTAACCAAGCTTACTAATAATGTGTTATTTTTCAAATTCTATTATTCTTCAGAACTTCAGCTCATGTAAACCAGCTTTCAGTTAATTCTGCCCTACCACTTCCTCATAAGTTTACTGCCAGAGCAAAAAAAAAAATTTCTGATTAAAAAAAACATTGAAGTAAATGTAAATTGAAGAGTAGATTGAAAAGAAAGCAGTAAGAACTCCTTTCCCACCTATGCAAAGAAAGACCTGGTGGTTGTGGCTTCTGAGTTTCTCACTATTGAATGCATGGATGTGCCTAGACAGCTACCAGGAAATGAGGGTTTGGTGGTTTGGGTGAGGTTTTGGCCTTGATCTCTTACAAGACAGAATAGAATCTCTCTGTTTTGGAGCAAAGTATCTTTGTATATACAGATACAAAAGATATTTTATTTGTTAGACATGAAAGGCTGCATTAAGAGCTGATTTTAAGGATGGATAACTTAGAAACTGCTGAGCTAGAAGCAAATACTCCAAACCACCAGTAAGCCAAGAGTACAGGTTCCAGTGTTATAAAACCTTTGCTTCTCACTGTAACAGCAGGGAGATATGGACATTAAAGTTCTCTCCCATAGCACTATTTTAAGAATAATCCAAATGAATTTCAACACAATTGGTAACCTTCATAGATTAAAAATAACAACTTATGTATTTATAGGTAGTCTAGTGAAGCTACAGAAAAAAAAGAACGAATATTTTGGAAGGCATATGTGAGAGATCTATATGGTAAGTGTTTCAAGGCCCTCTCCCCTCCAAGGATCCTGAAAGTTAAATAGTTCTTCTCTCCCCAATGAAAGACTTAACTAAAATAAGCAGTATGAACAAATCTCCAACTGTGAACTAATTAAAGACAATTCCCTTTCATGGTTTTCCCACTAAATGTCATTTGTGATTTTATTTTGCTTTCCCAAGTTTGTCTTACTTTACATATCTGTCCTCTATAAAGTTAATGCAAAATACTAATTATTTTAAATATTGGACAATATAAACAAAACCCCAGGAAGTTAACATCAACATTTATTAAAAGTCTGAGAAAAATAAAATTTTAAAGTGTAAAAACATACGTGATTTCACACTAGTAATATTCTTTAACTTTGTCAAATAATAATAAAAAAATAAACAATATAACAAAAAGAGAAATCAGGAACCCATTATTTTCATTCTACACAGCATAATATGCAAGTGCCTATATAATGTTCAAGTCAGCCTTTGAAATATCTATGCTACTTAAATTAAGTAAAGTTTTCAGCACCTCCAGATCAATCCAGCTATATGACAACGTAAGTAACAAAAATTAACTGATCCAGTTAATATCCTTGGGGTTTTATATTCAGTTGTACCAAATGCACATTGCCCTGTGGCACAGGAAAGTAGAAGGCTGGGTTTTTTTAAGAGTTACAAATTGATATTCATGAAGATGCAGAAAAAAACAAGATCCAGGGAGAAGCAATTTGGATTTGAATTCAGTGTTGACTTGTTTTGAGCAGGAGGTTGGACTACAGACTTCTCAAATTCTTTCTAAACCTGAATGAGTCTATGATTTTAAGCCTGAGGAGTTGTGTCCTCCCCTTTGACTGCAAAGATATTTTAGCACCACTCTGGCAATGTGGCACCTTCCTAGCACTTGCTTCATATGCTCCTTAACTGTGGGGATGTAGGCGACATGAAGTGATCTGACAGCCTACCCCCTGCTACATTACTTCCCAGTAGCCCCACAGTTGGTCTCCTATCCCATCACCAGAAATGCATTCATGATGGTCAATATTCAGAGACCTCATATCACATGGCTGATGAACATGCAATGATACAATAGGCATTCTGAATTTTATTAATGAATGAATATACTTGTGCACATAGGCTGGGAATGCAGTATCTGTCCCTACAAATTGACTCGCTCCCTCTCTTAAGTTGGCCACCACTGCATCACTATAATAAAGAAATGCCACAATTCAAAATTGAGCAATGAAGTTATAATTCGGCTTTCAAAAATTAAACAGATAGTTCTCATTCTCTCTTACGCCTTCTGGGCAAACTTTGCTAAAGTCAAAAGAGCAGCTTTGCTATCCCTTTCTCCACTCAACAGTTAGAACATTTAAAACAGCCTATTGCACCTACCCATAAACCAAATCTACGTTCTGCTGCAAAACCTTGAAAGCCAATTGGTACAGCAACTGGAATTACTTTCATTTCAATTTAAAATTACTATTTTGTCTTAATTGCATATGCAAACGTGTAAGACATTCACTACAGAAACCCCTACCTGACTGACATCAGTCATATCAGTACTCTGAAGTACTTTCTCACATCTGTGATAGCTCTGAGTGGTCATGCACACATACGTAAAGCACAAGTATTTAATAATTACACCCACTGCAGCTGAAAATATATTCTGCTGCTGCTAGGGACATTCATGAAACCTAAGAAACCTCTAAAACTGAAGAAAATCTGCCATTAGGGATAGCAGACAACTTTTTCAGTTCTTACTGATAGTGCTTATAAGAAAAATAAATTATAGTAAGTGTTATCTTCAAACACGTACTCAATACAATTACATCAATATTTTAAAATTAGCAGAATTTCTTATTATCCATACTCATTTTCATACACAACGCACTTGATCAGAAAAGGGAATTGAAACAGAAAATTAAAATACAGCTTTAGAGAAACTCAACTTCTAATCAAAACATAAGCTTACTTATCGCCAGTGCCTCGGCTCCAAGGAGTAGGTTTATGAGCTGACAACTTGACAGTATTTCTTTGTTATGACTGGCTGAGGACATCCAATTGTCATACAATAATTTTCAGTAATTAGTATACATATTAGAAGTAACTCATCTTTTCACAAGAACAATGTTCTTTTGGATAAACAATAGCTTCTGCAACACTAAATTATAGAGGCCATGCTACTAATTTATGGTGGGTTACAATTATACATGTTGTGGGCCACAAGCACTCTGTGGGCTGTGTAATGAAGGCCAATAGTTTAAAAACTGATTAGAATTACAAATAATCTGCCAGGTGTTTTCATTGCTGTTATGGAAGACAGCGCTATCTTAGTCTTGAGTGTCCAAAGCCAAGATGAAAGAAAATATTATGGAAAGCTCTATGGTCAATAGATCTTCAGAAATATCTTTTTGAAAACAGGTTATTATTTTTATATCACTGATCAGGAATAAAGGTAGCATAGTAGTGGCACTACCACTGATGTTAACAAAAAAATCTCGCCACTCCACACACACATTGTATTGGTCTTGTAAATTTGATCACCAGCTGGTTAGACAATCTGCCAGAGATTTGTGGGCGTGAAATCAATTGAGAGTAAGAATAATTATAGAAGAATGGTACCATAGATAGTTGGAGTTACTTGTACTTGCATCAAAGGAGTAAGTTACAGCTTTCTATCTCACATCATTATATGAACATTTGAAATATTCCTTTTAATTAACTTAAAAATAAACCAAAGAAGCTTCCAAGTCCTTTACTTTTTTTCCCACTTGAATTTTAATGCAGAATTTTAGACCTTTCTAAGAAAAAAACATTGTATTAATACAGATAATTGTTATCTGTGATGATAACCAATCAACAACTTTATAGTAAACAAAACCTAACCACTAGGTCTCAGGCATCCAGCTAAAAAAAATGAAGATATTATTTACGTAACATATAATAAATTGGTTTGAGTTCAACAGTCAAAAAATACTAGTGTTTTTGTATTGGGTAATATTCATATGTTCATTTGGGAATGGCTGTGCTGATGTAAGCAATACCATTTGCTATTTTGCAACAGCTTTAAGGAGTCCTAGATTAGAAGAGGTTTTAGAGAAAACAGGTCAGAATACAGGACATGAAAATATACTCTGGAATCAGAATGGGAAAAAAAAATCACAGTACTGTAGATTTAAAAGATTAGCATTAAATATTTTTCAGTGTTACAATTAAGGAGCTTTCTGTGACCATACGTATCATACAAGTGGAAGGTTCTGAAGTCAAATTGTCCTGGAATGTCCACTGCCTATATATACACATATTTTATGGATATACAACTGGTAATATCTGTTTCATGATTAAATTATTTATGGATTTTAAATATATTAAAATATTCAGACCAAGTGGTCTGATACTAAACACATATGTGATTAAATCATGAAGGGAAGTTAATTGCTGTGCTCAAGTGGCAAGTGTAACTGTTTTTAGGAGTACTATATAAAGAACAAAAACTATAAAAATAAAACATAGAAAACAAATTATATAAAGAACATTAACTGGATTTAAAACATCCAAAATGTCAAAGCCACAACACTATTCATCAGTTTAGGGTAAAACCATTTTTTCCATCATTCACTACAGATGCAGCTTGTTAAATTTCAGTTGTCAAGGAACAGTAAGTAGGTAGGGGTTAGCCTAGAGACTTCCTGTGAGGACATACTAATGCTGTACATTCCAACCATTAGATTATAGATCAAATAACAGTACATTCAAGTTTACATTTAACATGAGAGAAAATACATTTACATGTTAAATTTGACTTTCTACTTATAAATCCCTTAAAATTCATCTAAGCTGAACAGCAAAGTTTTTAGTCACCTGAAACTATTCTGTGATGTTTCAATTTCATATATTAATTAACTTAACACTAAATTTTTTGTCATTCAGGTTGTTGGTTTGCAGAATTGCATGCTCTACTGTTGTAAATGTGTAATGTAAATGTAGGTTTCTAAGACAGCTGTTACCCTCCAAGTTTATAATTCAACTGGATTATATCTCATTACAGGGCTACAGCCTAAATCACTAGTTGAAACATAACTTAATAAATATTAAAAAATATGTTGAGCATTTGTGCTAAATTTAGGAAACACTGAGATTTTTTAATATTGGTTTAAAAAATCCAAAATATAACATTTCCACTTATTTGTTACAGGTTCTGTAACCATCATTTTTTTAAAAACCAGGTATTGTCTTGTCCGGTGCAGAAGAATATCACTATGCAACAGTGGTTTTCTAAACCTTATTGCACCAAAACAATTGTATTTGTGGAAACTGAAGTGTAAAAAGCTCTTAGGAATGATAAGAAGGGAACTGAGTATCAGTACATGTTTCTGCATAAGGGTAACTGTAAATGGTGATCTTTGCAACAGATTAAAACCCTACAGCTTCATTTTGGGAGCTCCTTGTGAACGATCTTTGTAGGATAAAGTAAACCTAGGTCTAGATAAACATACTATGCAAAATATTAAAGAAACAGGGGAAAAAAATTAACTACTTAAAAGCCAAGTTTCTGCTGAGAATAATGAGGCTGATAGATTTTGGAGAGGGGAGATACTGCTTCCTATTCTACAATGGATAAAAGATGTTCTGAAAAAAATTAAGGTAGACAAAACCATGAAATAGGTATCATGGTCCTGATCTTCTGTTACCTTACTGGAGATCAAGTTAAAAATCAATGTTAGATGAGAAATGCTTATCAAGAAAAAAGTCTTTACTACATATGGGTTAAACTTGGATTTTGAACTTATTTGGATATTTCCAATGAATCTAGATTTCCATTATTTTCACAGTGAAGTCAGTAGGAATTTTCAGGTTTTAGTGGAAAAAAGATAGAAGACTTCTAGCCAATCTCTTGACTTCTTAATCTTCTGATCTACGGTAACAGAATCCATTTCTAACATCTCCTAAGCCATGCCATGTGAACAGCCCACTTGAGCTTCCTTTGATAGCCATATCAAACCCCACATCAACCTAAGGAAGAACCTATTTATGTTTTTATGACCATTTTAAGTCTAAGAGAGGGAACTACCAGTGCAGAACTTTGTTCAAATACACCTGACACATGCAAAATCTGCTCATGCAGCTCCTTTGACAAAACTGGGTTCTTAACTTGCAACCAGACTGGATTAGGACCCCTGAAAACACTGTCATTTGTACCTATTGGGCAAAGAGTCCTGAGACACTCACTTGTAGATTCTTTTATGATTTTAGGCAAGAAAGGATGATTTATGTTTTTCTTTAAAATATCCTCTGGGTTTTTTGTCCCATTTCGTTTGTTTTGTCTACTGTCTATATGAAGTCTACTTTCATGTCAAGCTTCCTGTACAAACCCCAAATTTCCAAAATGGCAAACTCTTGTTAATTCTTATTTGACTACCCTGTACCACTGCCTACTGAAAAATGATGTGCTTATTAAAAAACTATTTACCAGCACTGCAACATCCCTGTGCTCACTGACATGCAAAATGCTTTGCAACTAATTTAATCTCTGACATGATCAAATAGTAATAACAGCTTTTGACCACCATCACTCCAAAAAAGAGGCAATATACCTTAACAAAGAGAGGTGGTATGTTCTAGCTAAAAAGCCAAAGGCAAAGTAAAAAAAAAATAAATAAAAGACTTAAATAATGATTTCGATTTCTATTAACAAAGCATAGGTCTGCCCAGCTATTAACATCTAAGTAAAATGTGTATTCAGATCACACCTGTGCAGTTTCTCAAAAGTGCTATTTCAGCTAATTTCACCATTCATTCCTCTTAGGGACACATTTTGCTGCGAAATTTAAGCTACTGAAATCAACCTGAGTAAATCATGCAGTTAACTGATTTTTGATAATAGAAAATTTTGGCTGACTGAAAATGCTTAAAGACTGTGGAAGTGCTACTGGTGGATGACTAGACAGTTTTGTATTCCACATGTCACATACACAAGTCTCAACTAACAAACTTGTTATGATCTAACTACCAGCACTGGAACTGCATTGCTAGAAAATATGACAGATAAATCACTCATCTACATAGATTATTATTTTCCATAAATGAATATAAACAGAATACACCAGAGGTTTTTTCCCTCCTTCCTTAGCAGGCAGACAGGATCATCAAGTAATAAACTGTAGGATTGTATTTTTTTCTTCATGTCTACCAATTCAGTTTGGTTTGTACCAAAATAAAATATATTGGCGTATGTGATTTATTGAGTTGAAATAACCCTTTGTATTCCTGTGGGGTTTATTTGCTTTGCAGAAGCGGGGAAGTTAGAGAAACAAGTAAGTGGCTGTTTATGATTTAATCAGGCAACCTCTTAAGAAGTGCGGTCCTAAAAATCCTGATATTCCTAGCCACAACAATCAACACTTACATTCTTATTTCATGTTCAAAGTGGATAGAAAGAGCAGAAAGTGGCTACCTTGCCATTTATCAAAACATCTGCTCCCTTCATCAAGAAGAGGGAGACAATTCCGCTGTAGCAGGCTTACATCTCAACACCCAACACTCTAAATACCTCCTGTCCATGTCTTTTAGGCATAGCATTCTAATTGGAAGGCTAGCAGGATCCCATTTTGGAGCTGGAGTTAAGAACAGGTTCTGAGTCAGCTTCTCTTTTCCAGTAGAAAAAGCAAAGTGGTGTGATGGGATGTTCCATTCTACATTGAACCCACTGTTGACCCCCTATAGGAAATGGCAGGGAATGGTAGGAGATATTTCTGTATTTCCAACTCAATAAAGAGGATTTCAGAATTTGTATTTTATTAGATACACTAAATTTGGGGTTTATGTGTAACAAATTCCAGATCTTGAACTAATGATATCAGTTTATTAATATCATTTCTCCTTCAGACAATACAATAAACTAAAAGTCATTACTTGTGACCTTAGGCATGCACTGACCACAACAAAACACTGTTGTTGCCTAGCTACAAATTTCCACTTTTAGATTCAGTGCAGCTTCTGACTTAATGAAGGGCGTGTTTTGCTGAAAAATCTTTTTTTTAAAACTGACATTGATGAGTCTAATGAGAGACCTTATGAGTCTTGTAACACATAATAAATTTAAGTACATATCCATTTGAAATTCTTTAACAGTACACACTCATTGTTTTATCAAATAAGCATTTCTTTGATATATCTTAAATTGCAATTATTTTAATAGTTAATTTTTAAATGAAAGACTTCAACCACAGTTCTTTCTCTGCTGATGCTTATATTCTTCATTAGCTTCTCTTTCAAGACATCACTCAATACAATTACTACAAGACTCCCTCTACCCCAAATTGATACTTAGTGTGATTTCACTGTCACAAATCCCAGCAACACACTTTTGGGGTTGTTGGACTACTTACTGAGTTTGGTTGGCCTCAGGCAACTGTCTATACTACCTTATGATGTTACAGTCACCAAAAAAATCTTCTGCAAAATCATTGTTGCCCATTTTTTCATCAATGCATTGCCAGTTGAGCCATTTTGATTACAAATCCCTCATTCTCTAATCAGTTTAAAATGATTGCAACTACAATTGCTCTATCATATGATGGCAGGTTCACCTCTGAACCTTCCATTTTTCTTGACAGGCTTGTGTGAGTCCGGAACCAGCATGTAAGATAGAAGGATTCAAAAAAAGACTGAGTACTATTTTTGGCTGTGGTATGTGAGCCATGGCTATAAAACTAAGATTACATTTGCATAGTTCTCCTGACTATGGGGTCAGAATGTAAATCACATACTATAGAATTTTTTAGCAATTTAAGTTATTCTTGCACTCTATACCAGTTGCCAGACTCACAATGTTGCATTCTGGAAACAGTAAACTCCCCTGCAAATAGATTAAATAATCATTTAGACAAGATATTTGAAATACAAAGTTCTAAGCAATTGCATAAAGCTCTAGAATGAAAATTTCATAATAAAAAGGAAGATGTTTTCACATCTTTAAAGAATACTTCCTCAATTGGTAAAAGAAAGAAGGTTATGCCCTTCTACTGAAGATTGTGTCTTTCTTAGAAATTTTTTTTTTCCTTAAAGACAAGTAGTCTATGTTCATTAAATCATTATTGAGTAACACAATTGCAATTAACAATTATCACACATCTTATCTTTATGTTGAAAAAAGTAAAAAGAAGAAGCTTCAGATCAAACTACTGACACCAATGTGTCTCCAATTTTCCTAGATCCCTACTAATCAAGATTTTGTATTAAGATAGACGCTTTTGCTGATAGGTAATCAATGACGGTTGGATGGTTATTTAAACTTATAAAAAGTCTCCATAAAATATTGAAAATGAAGGTTGCATAGGTACCACTCTTTCTTGGGATTTGATTTTTTTTTCTGCGGTATATATGTGAAGCTATTTAAATGAAATAAAGAAATAATTTACGTTGATGAGGTCTTTGAAAATTTTTGTAGTTCCTTACTGTGGTAGAGACACCACACACTTCATATGCCAATGAGTCAACGACCTACAAACCTAGATGAAAAATAATTTGTCTGTTCATGAACTAATACAATTTGACAAAATGAATAAAAAGCTGAAACCTCACTTTGGTACTAAAAGCATGTGGCTCTTATTACAAGGCTGGCAATGAAGTTTTGAAGTTCAACAGGAAAAAAAAATACATACCAGGTTTAGACTGCTTTGGTGAAGTCCCAGTAATCAAAGTCCTAGTGACTAAACTGATTCAGTGATTCAGGCCTATATTTATGGACTACTACCAATTTCAATTCCAGAGCTCAAAGGACATTAAAATGTAAAATTTTGCTTCTGCAGCTCTCCAGCTAAAGCTGAAGTTTGTTTGGGGACAATAGGAATTGAGATGCCATAAATGTGTGCTTTGCACTCTCCTAGTGGTGGAACTGCATTGAACTGGGTTGATCACAGGGCATAGTTTAAGGGTAACTGCCTCAGGCTGCCCAAAGTCTGGAACCCTGTAACACCACCTGAGACCAGATCCCACCTCCTTCAACTTGTGTTAAAGCCAACTCCTCACAACTAGAAATGATAATAACACAGGAGCAGCTATGATTTAGCTATGTAACCCAAGGATTCCCTACAGCAAGATAGCTTCACAAAGGTTCCACCAAGTTTAGGCTTTGTTTTGCCAGAAAATGGACCAAAATTAGAAGTACTCTCAAACATTCAGAATGAAGTGACTTGAATTTCACATAGGGTAGATCAATGAGAACACATGACACCAGTACTTCATGTACAGTAACTGACCTTTTAATTCATTCCAGACCAGGTTTCTTATTTTTACAGCCCTAACTGGGCTAAGTCGCATTTGAGAAACTGTCTCCTTCTACAGCTTATTACAACTAAGATAGTAATAAAGTTTGGGAAAGGGGTTCTTTCATTTAAGGTCTTAACTATGGATTTAGTTAGCTACCCAAAATTCTAGGCACCCTTGCTCCTTGTCTACAGCTAACTGCATGTTTTTATATGGGTTCCTGGTAACACACTTCCACAATGACACCATAGAGAACAGAACCCTTTTTAAGTAGAAAGTTAAAAAAGAGAATAAGAAAAGACCTTGGTCCCTAATACTAGCCTGATATGTGCTCAATTTATGTAAGTAAGTGCACTATAACCACAGTAAAAGCAAATTAAAAATGCATTAATACAGTATGCAAATTCATAAAACAAGTCAATGATTGCCTGCCTTTAAATAGAGAAGCCTGTAAAAACAATATATTGCTCAGGTTGACTGCTATCAGAGTATGATAATTTTTTTTCTGTCATTGTCTGACATCACTTGCCTAGGACAACAGCTATCTACGAAACTGAAGACCCTTATTCAGGAGGTTAATGCGAGGTAGGAACTTCATTCAGTGTTATTTTGGCTTAAGGGCATAATGTCACAATTTGGTGCATCCTCTAATGACTTTTTTTTTTTCCTAACAGCAGCTTACAGCTTAGACCTAGTTCAGCGAATTTCCTTGCAAGGTCCTTGGAAAATGGGGATGGGTGGAGAGTACAATTGATTGTGTGGCCAAATTTTTTGTTCATGCTTGCTTACTGATTTTTGTTCATTTCACAAATAAACAAGGCATGAATACATCAACCCACAAACCATAAACAATAAAGAACTTCATCCTGTAAGTTTGCTATGGCCAGCAGTTTGTGCCTGAATCTGCTATTTGTCATAAGATAAATGATAAAGTGATTGCCATTTGTCACTGAATACACAAGAGAAGTGTTCAGCTGTGAATCACACAAAAGCAGACAACAGTAAATACTGCTGTTCTTATTAGTAACTTCTGCCACAAAGATCTACTTAACTACAAAAAATATTTTCTTAACTATGTGTACCAATTTAATATGTAAAAAATCTTATGAGAATACATGTATACCCATAAAACATATGAGTATTTACAGTATAAAAATCTAGAATTCACCACAATTCATTGCGCATAGAAGGAATTCTAATATAGAATGGTATTTTATAAAGTT